>CM031241.1:652775936-652844687 GCA_018340775.1 Taxus wallichiana var. yunnanensis | reverse complement strand
CATTTGAGGTTTCCCCTTCATTTGTTTTCTTTGAATCAAGCTTTGCTTACCAACTTGTACAATGTATAGTATTTGGCTTTTCTCTGTTTTGGTGTTTTATCGGTTTGTGGTTTGCCTTGGTGTGTGGCAATCATTTTTGTCAAATTCTCAGCTGGTTTTTAGTGGTTTGGCTCATGACTCTGTTTTCCCAATGAATTATTTTTGGACTTGGTCTACTTTTCTTCTTGTGGCACTCACTGAGGAGTGCCCATCCTCAGCCGGGAGCTGATGTTGGTGCCCATTTTGATCCTCTTTTCTTTTTCCATGTTTCCCCTTTGCTCTTTGTGCTCTGAAACATTTTTTCCTCATGAAATCGATGATGTGAAGTTGTAGCTCCATTCTTGTGCATTGGATTGTTTGCAAACTCATTACCTTGCCCTAATTTGCTAAGGAGAAGTGTGTTTTTGCCTTTTTTGAGAAAAATGGCTTTGGATTCTCCCATCCTTTGCATTTGGTGAAAAAACAACTTGTATCTACATTTGAATGCTTTGAGTTTGTTTTTCTCCATTTTTGCACCATTTTGAAGGAATCTCTAAGTTTGCCCTACGTTTTGCCCTAATTTTGCCTGTTCAAATGCCTCTGCCATTTTTCTCATGTTTTCTTGGCCTTTGGAGCTTGAAATCATTCAATTTGTACTTATTTTCCCTCAAATATCCCTTTCCATGGTTGTAAATTGCCTAAAAACACTTTCCATTTGTCTTTTGATCAAAAAATTCTTCACCCATGAAGAAAAAATCAATTTTGGGGGTCGCTGGCAATTTCTACGTTTTTTGATAGTCATATGGGCATCCTTTGCCCATCAAATTCTAGCTCATATACTTTTGCATACATGGCTTGTTCTAATTGGCAGAGGGGATGCGGATTGGTGGTGGACTTGGAGAAATTTTTCCTTTTTGGCGAAAAGTACTAAAATGCAAAACAAGGCCGCAAGCCCGCTAGAGTAAATTAATGCCTTAGTCTTTTTTGTTTTGAAAGGAAAGGTAGAGCGGTAGATGTCTGGGAGAGTTTGAGATTTTTAACCTTTTTCCTAAAAAGGGTTAAAGTCTTAAAAGAAGGCGCGGCCCAACAAAGAAGAAAATTAAAGGCTTATGTGGGTTGGCAGGGTCACGAGGAAAAAAAGGGAAATGTTGCCTTTTTGGAAAAATGAGTTAAAGTGGTAATTTGAAGCGTGGCTCTGCAATGAATCAGAGGGAGACATGTGTCAAAAGCAATGGAAGAGGGGAGTGCGGGCCCGGTGAGTTTTGAAAACTTTAAAATTTTGTGAAGGAAGTATGAAGCAAAAAGGTAGTTATGGCCCCGCAATGAATCAATGATCACCATGTGTCAGGGACAGAAGTGGAGGTGCAGGTCCACGGGATAATTGTGAAAAAATTCTTTTTTTCCAAAAAGGTGGAAATTTGTAAAATTGAGCTGCGACCGGATCCAATCATATTGTGCCACGTGTCAGCGCCAAATCTCAAGGGTGGAGGGGCAGAGAAAAATGTCAAATTTTTACATTTTTCCAAAAGTGTTAAAATGTCAAAAAGTGATCCCAAGCCCATTTCCAATCACATTATGACATGTGGAAGGCCTCAAATTAAAGAATAAAAGATCAACAATAAATGTGCATTTTTAGTTTCACTTCCATTTGAGCTCTAGGAGCTTGGAGATGTATTTTTGCATCAATTTTCATCGATTTTTTGACAAATTCATGTCATTTGTGCCTGCAGGACCAATGCAATTGAATTTTGAGGATCAATTTGAAGATCGAGATATATTTGAAATGAATTTTTTCCTAACCGGTCCCAAATATGTAAAATATCAAATCTAAAAGTTGCAAAGTCAAATTTTGAGGGATAAAGATGAAATAATGAAAGGAAGGGGGTTTACATGCTTTGAAGAAGAAAAATGTGCCTCCATAATCGATAATGATGCAAATTTTGCAATGATTTATCTCTTTTGAGACAACTAAAAACTTTTTGGACATGTTTTGTTAAACGTCCCTGTCTACGAATCATGAGGAATTTTTGTAACAAATTTGATCCTTTGGCATATTCTTTTCTTGGGAAAGAAGGCTCGAAGGAGATTGAAAGCTATATATTGCATGAATTTTTCATGCAAAGGGTTGGAAGAGTTTAAAAAATCCTGGAAAACTAAAAATTTCATGGGAAAATCTGGGAAGAAGCCCATTCTCTAAGAAACCACCTGAGAACCATTTCTAATTCCTTTTTGCATCAAATTTGTATCATGTTGAGTTGGTTTCAGTTGTAAATCCATCAAAAAGCTCTGAGATTGTTCTTGAAACATTCCCTTGCTGATAAATTTGATCATTTCTGGATTATTTTGTGTTGTCTCTTGGCAAAATTTGCATACACTTATGTTTTAGAATGTTTTCAATTTGTGTTTCTTGCTCCTATTGCAGTCTTGTGTTTAAAATATCTCTTGATCATACATGGTCTCATTTCTTGTGATTAGTTTAGTGGCATTTGCAATCTCACATTCAGAAGAGCTTTCATCTGATAAAGAGATAAACAAATTTAAAATCACTTTACTTTCCTTGATTTCAGAGATTATTTGTAAACCTTTGGGTGCACCTCAGGTAATAATTAAATAATGATTGCTAAATTCTTCATTAGTTCATTCTAACTAAAGCTTTTGTGATATATGATCAAATATTGTGTGGAAAAGTGTAGATTTGGGCCTCCATTTGATGCACATATCCTAGTCTAAGGGATGATTAACCATTTTGATACACTTTGTTGTTAAGTTTCTCCATATTTTTTTCTGAAATCCTCAAAGAGTCTAGCGGACCTTGGTTTGTCTTATCTAAACCCCAACCCAAAAATTATTCAAAACAACTAATCCTACCCTTTTTAACCATTTGTTTGACTGTATATACTGAGAGAAGATCAAAATACATTTGCTAAAGTATACGAGAACATATTAGGATTTCAAATGTCTTGATAACCCTTGGCTTGCATTGAAAGTATCTCCATAATCTGGAAGTGACAACTTGTGAAAGTCATATTTGGAGTGTTGATCATATTTTCCCAAGGCCCTTTTCATACTATTTTTACAAATTGAGGGATATCTTCATCTCCTTCACAATTTGAGGGTTATAAAATAGGTCACCTTACCTTGGTTGAAAGGCACAACCTAAAATAGTTAGGACAAGGTAAAGTTAGATCACATCCACAGCTACAAAATTTGAGTGCCAGTTAGATCACATCCCCAACTACAAAATGGCATACATCATGATCTATCTATATCCTCAATCTTCATGCCATATCTTTGATGCTACTCGGACTCAAAAGGAGAAGAAATTTGGGTACCAACACACACCACTCTAGAAGATTACTGTGATTTTTCGCAAAACCAATGAATACTATCCCACTCAAGGTATAAGTTAGCATATTCCTCCTCTCTACTTTACATGTCCATTGGACCTCCATTGTGTGTAGAAAGACATCAAGGTTTCCCTCCCAATGTAACTTGGTAACTACCTTCCTCCCAGACACCTAACTATGTGTGCCCTGGTAACTCGAGTGATAGATCCCTTTAGTTGTCTTCTAATCAACTCATAGATCCCATGCACCCAATTATCACATGTAATTCTAGTCATGTCACTCATAGACTGAGCATCTTCCCACTGAATGACCCATTTTCTTGATGGATGAATAACTTCAGGGTACCTAATGGTGCGCACATGTATTCTATCCAGATCCTCTTCTCCTAAGGGTTCCACATATGATGCAGACCTTCCATCTATCAGTGGTATAATCACGCACTCCTTATTGTTCTCAAAACTAATGTACCCCTTATTGAAGCACAAATCAACATCATTCCTATAACACCAGGGGCATCTAAGTAATACTGGGAAATTTTCTACCTCATTGAGTTCTAGAACCTCAAAATCCCTAGTAAACCTTGCCCCTTGAATGGTTATGGATGCATCCTTCAAAACTCCAATGGGCATAGCCTTTGTTTTCAATTAGCCCTATACAACACATTTGAAGATGGCTACAATGGGGCCTTCCCATCTGATTCTATGCATCTAAGGTAAGGAAATTGAATTCCATGCATGTGTAAATCAATATGTTTCTTAAAAGCCATCCATAAACCACTGCATTTAATGTGATTTCCTTATCATAATCAATATTGTGAGGGGGTATATTAGCATGTAAGACTTGTCTCTTGTGCTCACCTCTAGTGCATGTCACTTTTTCTCTCAACCATTCCCCTAATAGAGGAATAATATTCTCTTAGCACAACATCTGACATACTTCTCTAACTTCATCCATATCATTCTAAGGGACCTCAATGCTCTTTTTCTATTCCAACTTCCATGATTTCTCCTTTAGAAATTGAATCTTTCCTTGCAAGCTTAGAATTACCTCCATGGTTTCTTGGTAAACCTCCTTCTGATGGCTTGGATCAAGATACTTTCTGTGTAACACTTATTCTCTTGTAATGAGAGGACTTTTCTTCTAGTTATCCCTGGCGCGAGCAACTTCCACCACGTAGTCACCAGGACTAGTTCTAACTCAGGGTTATATGCCACCCTAGGAATCCATAGTGGATCAACCCACTTCACACTAACCATTCCCGTGCCCTTTTCCTTCCTCTAGTTCTAGCTCATTTGTTCATAAAACTCAGGGCAATCCTCATACTTATGCTTTTTATTGCACCATGAGAATTGTAGCAGATCCATACATTCACACTTGTAGTGTTCAGTAGATCCATAATTGTAAAAAGTTCCACGGGGAACTCACTTCTACCTCCTTGACCACCATGACCTATGAATCCTCCACAAAAACCTCTTCCTTTACCACCTCCATCTGGCACCCTTCATATTGACGTCCTTCACCCTTTGAACCTCTTCCAATGCTAGTATGGCACACACCAGTGTCAATGGTGTCATGGATTTGGTCTATCGGTCGCATAGTCCTTTGTATCATGGGTTGTAGATGTATAAATTTTACAATAACATGACACATTCTTATGGATCGTGCACTCTAATAATGGGCACCTACTTGCATCATGATCCCCATGGAAAATTTCACAATCTACTGACATAACACACACTAGATTTTGAGGGAAACTATCCTTGGTATGTCCTTCTACTTCACATCCTGTACACCAATGTCTAATACATGTTTCATGAGCTGAATTTGTACATATTTTTTCAAGTTGCTTTTCCATGGCAACAATCTATGCTTCCAAAAATGGGCTTACCCTAGTGTCAATGCTTCCAAAGGCTTGAGTGTGTAGAGAAGCTTCCAAGGCCTCATGCGGATCCTTGAAAGTCTTATGGGAAATTACTCTTCTAAAAGACATTATCAATCCTCCAACAAACCCTTGAGCATGCTGAGATGGATGGATATCATAAGACAATTTTGACAAGAGAGTCTTAAAGTGCATGTCATACTCTCACACACTATCTACCATACTTTGTTGAATCTCCTTGAGCATACTAAAGATATTTTGTTCAAACACAAGAATATGGAATTCTGCTAAAAAGGCATCACATAACAAAATATAATCCATTTCTTTTGATGTGGGTCATACTTTAGGTACTAGCTATGCATGCGCCCTTGCAACGTAGTTACAAAATGACTTTCCTTTTGCTTTGGGAAGTGATACCCTTAGCGTGCCATAGAAACTCGCATGTTTGTACATGCTCTATAAAATTCTCAACACCCTTGTAATCAGGTAAATGCAGAGACATCTCATAAAACACCTATGGAGGTGGTTGAGGTCCTTGTCCACCAGTTCCAAAACTTTGAACTCTTCATGTGTTTCCACCACCACCAAATCCACTAGAACCACTAGCTCCTATTCCTCCAGATCCACCAAATCCTCCTCCTATAGTAGGTAAAGGGCCTAAGGTAGTAGTTGTGCCTTGCGCACCCACTATTATGCTAAAATTCACAACAACAACATTTGAACGTTGAACCACTCGTAGACATGGTACTCAAACCTTTTGTACCCATAATTTGCCCAAATATTGTGCCAGAAAGGATGCCTCCAAACACATGAAATATTTTTGCTTCCATAGATGAACTAAATGAGAAATTATATCTACTAGGTGTTGCTTGACCACAAATATTAATACCAATCGGGTTAATCAAACTTGTCTCAGGAATTGGAAAACTAAGCACTAGGGTTTAGTCACTATGTGGAATAAGATGTGCACCTATGGGTCTCTTCCTTTCTACATACGAGGAGCTCTCACTAGAAGTTGAGGGGTTTTTCTCCACTCTTTCTAAGATGGGCTAACTGTTAGTGTAGAATCACATCACCCCCAAATGAGTTCTACAGGTCTGCTTTTCTAAGGTAGGGTCATTTGGTGTGATTGCATAACATTGAACATACCCCAAGGTGTGGGACCTTGAAAAATTGGGAAAGCTCTCTAGATTAAAGGCTGGTTCCTATTCCTCTATTCAGGTGCATACGTGAGAACTTGCAGAGGATCTCTCTCTATACCTAATGTAATCTTGCCAAGGGGATAGGGGTAAAAGGATTACAAGAAATCAAACTAAGCTATAAGGTGATGCACCAAAGGAATGATGAACATTTGTTTTTCCAATAGACACAAACCAACCAGGACACATATAATAACCAAACACACATAACCAAAACTATAATGAAAGATCAAATGAAGAAAAAGAGACAAGAAGGGATCTAAAGTCGATCACAGATGTGTTTTATTACTCTGCAGATTGATACAATGCATTATAAAGTGGCCAAAAGGTAGAATCGTATTATGACTCACTGGAAGGTCTGAAACTCCATGAGTCCCTTTGCTAAAAGAAAGGCGAGTCCAAAAACAAAGAATGTCCAACCCTTTATAATGAATCCTACCCTATATTTATATATTCAATCAGAGAGAAGAAAGAGAGACAGTAGGAAAGCGGTCAAACTCAAACTCAACCACTTTGCGTTAATGCCACTAATAAAATATGCCCCCAAATCTTTCTTAGTGGCTCAACCATTGGTTCAACACCTTGAAGGGAGGAGAAATGACATAACAGATTGAATTTGATCTAGTTGTTGAGGTAGATAGATCCCGCATTGATGGCCCTTAAATATGTTTCCTCCATTTTCACCTACTCAGGGCTAGATAAAAATGATTCTTTATCCTTCCATGGTGTAGAAGATGTAGAGATGCTTCCAACAGTGTCAAATTTTTAATATTTTGAGCCCTGAGTTGAAAGATATGCCCCTTCAAAGTTTGTATCAAGTCCATATGAATGGGTGGGAAAATAGTTTGAAAAATGGGTCCCCTTTTTGATATGGGACACATGGCAGCCAAATTACAGAAAAATTTGGGTTTACGGGTCCGTAATTTATCTTTTTTCCTTTGCGCAAAAAATGAAAAACTCAAAAAACCCCACTCCTCGAAGCTCTGCCTAGACACGTGGCACCCTTTGGTTGGATGGGAGATGCACTTCCATCTTTACCTTTGTGCCTTTTGGCTATTAGGAAATAAGGGATAAAATATCTGGAACAATCCCTCACAAAATTAGTAACAGAGAAAGTAATAAGCGTAAAAATATTACAGATCTCAAATAAAATTGTAGAATAAAATAACACAACACAAAAATATAGTATTTAACATGGTTCACCCAATTTGGGCTACGTCCACCAAGAATCACTTGCTCATATTTTATTACAAGCCACCACTCTCTTAATACAATACCCAAATGCTTTGGAGCTATGCTCAACAAACTCTACAAAATTCAAACCCGAATTCAAAACACATCTACAATGTTACATACTCCCTACCATATGCATAAAACCTTATATGTAGACAAAAACTTAAGCAATTTTATAAAACCATGGGTATTAAAACCATGGGTCAAACCATCCCATAAACCCATGGGTCAAAATCCTACCCATATGAGAAAATAATGTTTCCCGATTGATCGACACGTTTTAAGGTGCCCCCAGGACCCTGCTCGTGGCTCGGCCTCGCCTTGAACCTAGCGAGACAAGCTGTGGAAAGTGTACAATACTCTTAGTGTATGCAGTCTTCAACACTTTCTCACATGAAAGTAGGCTCCACAACCTAACATTGGTAAAAGGAAAATTTCCACGTTTTCCTCTACTTCCCACTTTGGCTTTGACTTGGGTCTAAATGATGACTTTTTCCCTTGGGCAGAGTTGTGGGCCATTTTGTGATTTTTATCCTTTTGGGATGACAAAGGGAGAAAAACCAACTTTTCCCCGACAGCCCACTTTCATTGACTTGGGCCCAAATGCTGAATTTTTCCTTGGGCGGAGTTGCAACCCATTTTGTGTTTTTGGCTAAGTCTTTTTCTTGGCATGGCATATCTCTTAATCTGTGACACGTGGCAGCCTGGCACTCATTTGGGAACCTTCTCTCTCTCCAATCCTTGGATCATCACCATTTAGACACTTGGTGGCCTCTACTACCCTGACTATGCATTGATTATTCAACTAGCTTTGCACTTTCTAGATTGGACACGTGGAGGCACCATGCTTTCTTGAAATACCAATTCAAAGTTTTCCTTTGGAGGAGCATCGAGTTGACACTTGTTCACCTCCACTAGTCTATGGAATTTTCAATGGTCCTTCTTACTTTTTAGACTTTGGGTTATGTGGCGATCTTACACTCATTTGGGTCTCCACTCTAGGACTAACTCTTGGAGATGCGCCACACTAACACTTGGCATTCTCCACTTACACTTCTATACTTAGCCAATTTTAAGGCTCACTTTGTCCTCCTTTTCAATCTGTTTGACTATTTTCTATGTGTAGGGCTAGCGGCATTTGAGTCTCCACCTTGGGATTCTTTTCTAGTTTTGCGTTGAGCTGACACTTGGCATCTTCGCTTAGTTGAAGACTTTTGAGCGTCCCATAACTTTTTAGGGCTCTAGACTTGTGGAAGCCTCGACACAAGTTTGGGCTTCCCTTTTTGGATTTTCCTTTGAAGAATCACCATTAAAACACGAGTTTCCTTCCACTACCTCCTCCATACTTATTCATTTTGGACCTTTTCCGTAACGGTTTCAAGCCCGAGGAATTCAGATCTTCGTTGTTTTTCCCTCTCTTGCTCCTAGTTCCTCTATGGTATTTCCTATCTTTTTGATCCCGTTACTCCACCGTTGAGTCCTTCTGCAACTTGAAAAATGGATTTAAGACATAGATACGGTTCGATAGAGTCGTTTCTTTTACACAGGTTCCTTGTCCTTTCTTGGCCTGGACACTCCATTGTTTGAGTCCTTCTACAACCAATTTATAGATTTGAATGAGCTTTTTCAAGTTCCTTCTTCATGGGACATGGCCAATCCAATATTTGACCCAGGGGAAAAATATGGATAACAATTTGGTGGCTCAAAGGGGTATATGCTTACTAGATGAAAGACCAATTGCCTTTTCATATCCATTGGGCATGGAGTCGAGAACAATGGTCTAATATTGATTCTACCTCTAATTCATGACCCCAGCTATTTGCACTCTCAATTTTCATGAGAAATCTTGATTTGAAGGTTTTTGAGAGTAGAAAATAGTTTTGACCCGGGGCTTCATCTGTTTCTTTGAATGGACTACATAAGAGAAACAAAACAACACCACAACTATATACAAAATTTGAAATCATACATGCTCCAAATAGAACATGAAGAGCATGAAAAGCACTTAGGAGAAAATCAACCTAAACTACAGCAATGTGATGTGCACAAGAAATTAGAGGAAAGAGAAACTTAACTAATATGTACATGGTGAGAACTTTCCTTTTAGTAGTAGTGATTTAAGATAGATCCCATTTACTTGGAATCTACAATTGTTCACCCTCTAATGTAGATAATTGGAAATCATTGCTACTCTTACATTTTGTGACCATATAAGGGCCACTCCAAATGGCATCAACCTTGGAATGCCTTCCTGGTTTTTCTCGATCTTCATCCCATTTCAAAACCGTGTCTCTTTCCCGGAAGGTCCTCACTTTTTCTTTCTTGTCAAAGCATATCTTGATTGAGTCCTTATTATTTTCTATTTAGTAGAGTGCTTTCTCTCTAACTTCTTCTAATTCTATTAGCTCTGCATACCTAGCCTTCATTGGTTCAAATTCAAACATCTCTAGCTGCTTCCATGAGTTCTAATCTTGGAACTCAAGTGATATAGGAAACATTGATTCTTTCCCATAGACAAGTTTGAATGGAGAGCTTCTTGTAGATATCTTAGGTGTTATCCTATTAGCCCATAAGACCATTTTGATATTTGTGTGTCGTGTTCTTTGATTCTCATCAAGATTTCTCCCGATGAACTTTAGCAAGTTCTTGTTTGTGGACTCGATGACCATTACCTTGAGGGTAATAGTTCGATGAAGTGTTGAAGTAAGTCCCATTCTTAACAACCCATCCTATGATCTTGGAACCTATGAATGCCAATGCATTGTCTGATATAATAGTGGTTGGCACTCCAAATCTTGTCACTATCCCTTCATATAAATCAAGTATGCTAGACTCATTAGCTTCCTTGAGTGCCATTGCCTCGGTCCACTTGGTGAAATAGTCTGTTGTTGTCAAAATCCATTTGTGACCTTGGCTTGAATTTGGATTGATGAATCTAATGATGTCCAATCCCCATTGCATGAAAGGTTGGTCAATCGAAATTGGGTGTAATGGGAGTCTTGCTAGCCTTTCTTTGCCTTTAAAGAATGCACAACTCTTGCAGCTTTTGATCCTTACATAGCATTCACTAAACACTTTGGGCCAATAATAACCTAGCTTTTATGATTTTGAGTGATGTCACCCTTAGAGATAAATGGTCTCCAACTACTTCAAATGAAATTCTTGTAGCACTCTCTCAACCTGATTTGTCTTAATGCATCTCATCAAATTCCATTGATGTCTCTCTTGAACAAGACATCATTAATGAGAATATATGGGATGGTGTGTAGTATGAAATGTATCCTTTTTTATTTACTCATACCATGAGGACATAGTCCTATTTGAATGAAGTGCACCATGTCTTGGGTCCAACAAGGAGTAGGTACATAATCAATTTCTTCTTCTTGATTACCCTATAGAACAAAAATAACATCCTTTTCACCGTTTTCTCCATCTTGTTGACATGAGGCTAGTTGTTCAAACAACCACTTCCCATGGACCAACTTAGTGACCTTGATCTCAATGTCATATTCCATGACATGAGTGATCCATCCTGCATGTTTTTCATTCAAGTCCTTGCTGAGAAGGAATTATTTAACTCCTATGAGATACCAACAATTAGATTTTAATATTTGACACCAAATGCTTGAACTTATTTAATCCTCTGATTACTGCAAACAATTGCTTTTTGATGAAGGAGTATCTCACTTGATAGTATTCTAGACCTTGATTGAAAGAAAGCAATTGGCTATTATGTACCTCCCTTATTCTCTTTGAACTAAGATTGCGAGAATTGTGTCACTTGTCACCAAAGGCATACAATATGAAGTCTTTATAGAAATTTAGATTAACGAGGGTTGGGGCTTGTGATATAGCCTCTTTTATGGCCTAAAAAAGCATCTTTTCTTAAGTTGTCCATCTGAATGCTAAAATTTTCTTCAACATTAACATTATTGGCTTAACAAGGGCAAGTAAAGTTTGGCACAAACCTACGGACAAAATCTATTTTTCCAAGAAGCTTTGAAGATCCTAATTGTGGTCTTAGCAATGGCGATGCTCTTATTACTTCAAATCTCTCCAAAGTTGATTTCTAGTCCTTCCTTTGATACAATATGGCCTAAAATCCTACCATCATGGGCCAAGAATATGCATTTTTTAGGGTTTAATGACACCCCAAATCTTCTACACCTTTGAAACACCTGCCTTAGGTGGAAAAGGTGGTCTGCTACAATTTTGGAAAACACCGTGATGTCATCTAGATAGATCAGTACTATTTTTTTATCAGCCCTTTGAATGCCATGTCCATTTCCCTTTGAAAAGTGGCTCTGCATTGGAAAATCCAAATGGCATTTTTCTGTAGACATAGGTGCCCCATTTGTTGGTGAAATCTGTTTTAAACTGATCATCTTTTTTTACCATGATATGGTTGTACCCTAAGTAGCAATATACGAGGGAGAATCTCTCTGACCAAGACATGACTTACAAGATCTGCTCCATTGAAGGGACTGGGTAGTGATCTTTGAGCGAGTCTCTGTTCAAGTCTCAAAATCGACACACACAACCTAATCTCTCCATTTTTCTTCCTTAGGACTAGATTTCTAACCCAACTTGAGTATTTCTATTGGAAATTGAGTACTTGCCTCTATCAAAGTTGTTCGGTTCCTTCTTCATTAGAGGCTTAATGTGTAGGTTAAATGGTCTCTATTTTTACGATGGGATGAACATCTAGATCTAGTTCAATTGTGTGTTGTGCTAGATTTGGATTGAACCCTCTTAGGTCTTCATAGATCCAAAAAACACATCTGGAAATTCTTGGCAAAGTTTTATGAATTCATACCTTTCTTGCTCGATGGCCACTTTGCCAATTTGAAGTTTTTGGTCTTCTCCAACTGGGATTTACTCTTAATCTTCTCCTTTGATCTGCATGTTAGCCTTCTCTTTTCTAAACTGATCATTAGGGTTGAAGATAGACTCCAATGTCACTAATCCTTTGGGAAGCTTGTTTGTATGTAGTTATATTATCTTGATTCATGTATTGTTGTTCTAATCTACTTTGGTTTCTAGCTGAGAATTCAACTTCTTCTTACAAAAAGTTAATGATCTGTGATCATTCTTGAACACTTACTAACATGTGTTGTTATCTGGCACCGCTGGCCTCACAACTATATGGATATGTGGTTTTTCTTTGTCTCTTTTGATGCTATCAACCACATCAAACATTTCTCCAACTACTGTAAGCCTATTAGCAACTTCATTCCCTTCTTGGTATGTACACAATGCTTTGAAGGCCTTGAAATATTCCATGAGATCCCATAGCCTAATATTGTAGTTCTCGACTTGATTGTAACAACTTGAGTTCACTATTACTAAACACTCAAGTTCTTAATTCCTAGTTTCTTGCCCAATGAAGACCTTGGACCAAAGCCTCATATTTAGTAGTGTTGTTTGAGTAGGAAAATTGAAATCAAGGTGAATAATATTTCATACCTTTGGGGACACAATAATAGCTCCTCCTCCAGCCTCCTTGTCTACTCCTTAACCCTTCAAAGAATAATTGCCATACCTCATTGTCATCCTTATATTTTGGCTTGATTAGGTTAGGAAGGGTATGATTCTCTTCATGTAGGTAGTAAACACCTAGCTCTCGAATTATTCCATCTCCTTATAGGGGTCAAAATCATGAATTTTGTTGGCCCACTCATCAAGAGTCAAGTCTAGGATACATCCCACCTTGGTATCTACTTCATAAGTGCTATCAAAAGATGATGAAGTTCAATATGATAATAAAAAATGGGTTCATATCTAATTGTGGCTTTTGCCCCATACCTTGTTCTAAAGAGCATATGTGACAAATAAAAAGATAGATAGCCTCCAATTTTGGCAGTGAAGTCTTTGGAAAACACAAGGTAAAATGTGGTGGCAAATCTATGATGGATATGTTCTACAAAATAGTCATATTGGGGTAGGCATGCAGAGTGAGGCTCAGATCCTTGATGATTCCAATAGTTTTCACTGTTGTCCCATCTAATTGCACTACCCCTCTAGAGATGACTTCATATTAGAGACCCAGTTGATCAAATATTTGTTTAGGCATCACGTAACTACTAGCCCCGAATCAATCATACAGGTTGTGTACCAATTTGTCTCCAATAATTAATGAGACATAGAATGGAGGAGGTCTCAGGTTCTTACCTTGTTGTTCTCCATGGTTCCTCCCAGAGTTGAACCGCATTGGTAAGCACTTTCTCTTGCTGGTTAGGGGTGTGATTTGAGCTTGACCAATTTTGTATAATAGTTTGTAATAGATCCCTCTACCCTGGAATGGCCAGTGACTCCCATAGTGAAATGTTCACACTTGTCCTCTTCATTTGCTCAATGATGTTGAATGAGCTATCCTTTTGTTGCCCCTTCCCAGGCACATTTTTCTCTTACACCTAGGCTGTTACAACCGGTGCCTGAGTAGGTTTGGAAGGTGGCTTGGATTGACTTTTACACATTGGGAGTTATATTTTGAATGCCAATACCTTGCTGAGCAATGGAGGGTTGAGGATCACCTAAGCTTGGTGAATTTCCTTCTCCAATATTTCTCCTCTTAGACCGTGTATTGGCAGCTATACTTTGAGAAGGGAACTGATTCATCCCATAGAAGTCTTCAGCTTGCCAATTGACAAGCATAGTCTCACTTGGAGGTCCCTCTTGTTGAGATCCTACCACTGATCTCCTTCTTAGCTAGGTTCCTATGATGCCATACTAGTTTGCACCATCAAGGCCTGATTTAGTGCACCATTAAAGCACATTGATTGGTTATGTGGCTGATTGCATGGAAAACACCAATCATACTCCCGTGCCATGCTCTTATTGTGTTGGAACTAATGCCCTTGACATTGAAGTTGTGTTTGGATCATATGACCTGAAAGGTCTAGCAACTTGGGGTTATCCTTGGTTCTAGATCTGATTTACGCTTGAGATGGGGCCTATTTTACTCATACCGGGGTCTAGTCTGATATTGAGACTGAGACTAATATGGCCTAAAACTCTGAGCTTGTTGTCTTTTGATGGTTACTAGCTCATTCCTAGGTTTTGAAGCTATTTCATGACTTCCTGGAGTTCCTTAGAGGTGTTAGATGATGAAGTGGAGGCTTCAGCTGAGCTTTGACTCCTAGGGGTGGGTATAGGAGCTAATGTAGGTGTTTGGCTAGCATCTGGGCTTCCTAACTTAGGTTATAGAGGCATGTATGGCCTAGGAGAAATTTTCAGGCCTGAATCAAATGGTTCTCAGCCCCTATGGAAAGGCTATAGGCTGCAGGTAAGGTTGTGCCCCCCATTGACTAAATCATCAAAGAAATATCAGAATTTAAAGCCCTAAGAAAGTATAAGAAGGAACCTTCATTAGTGGGATTTACTGTTGTTGGAATCCTATCCCAGGTCTACTAAAATCTGAGGTTGAAGTCTGTCAGTTACTCATTCGGGGCTCTTTTAATTTTTGTTAGTTTCTCCAACAAAGCTAAGTTATCACCTTTCTCTCAAATCGGTTATGGAGAGCTATGCCTGTACAACTAGTTCCAATTTTTGATAGATCCTATCTCAAGGATTTTGAACCATTGTGAAGATTTCCCTTTGAGTGAATAGGTGAGTAACTTGATTGTAATGTCCATCTCATGGATTTCGTGGATTGTATAGACATTTGTAATATCTTGGACATTATCACCAAGAGCGGTATGGTTTTCCCCGGAAATATGAAATGCTATTTAATGTTGCTATCAGAACTAGATTTTATGCATTTAGAGTGAGTGGGATGCTGCCGGTGAAGTTGACATAAGGATTTGGTTGAGCCATCTTGATCGGCCTGAGCACCCCTCTTGATTGAGAGAACGTTTCTCCAAGAGGAGGTGTTGATAAGGCCCTTTTTGGTGGAGATAGAGACCTCTAGGGTTCTTCTTCCTTCCCTCCCTCTATCTAGGGATAAGTCTAGATAGACAAATAATCCCTCTTCTCTAGTTCTTGAGCGTTGTTTTATTCTTCTCATCAACTTGCTTAGACTGAAACTAGGGATTTGTTTCTTCCGAGTCACCTGATGTACAATTTTAGAACTTCTTAAAATTTAGAATCATAGCAAGTGTACATCAATCTTACTGTAATAAGATGGAGACTTCTCTATCCCACCGGGCATGCCAAAAATGTTAGTGCGAAATCACAACACCCCTAAATGAGTTCTGAGTCTACTTTTCTAAGGAAACGTCATTTACCTTTGTCGATTTATAATATTTCGAGCCATGAGTCAAAATACATGCCCCTTCTAATTTTGTATTGTTAATTCGTACGAATGGGTGGGTAAAATTTTTAAAAAATGGGTCCCCCTTTTGATATGGGACATGTGGCAACTAGATTACAACAAAAATCAGGCTTACGGGTCCTCAATTTATCTTTTTCTTTTTGCACAAAAAACACAAAACTAAAAAAACCCCGTGGCCCCAAAGCTCTACCTAGACACGTGGCACCCTTTGGTTGGCTAGGAGTTGCACTTCCATCTTTACCTTTTTGCCTTTTGACAAAAGGAAATTTTCACCTTTTCCTCTGACTCCCCGCTTTGGCTTTGACTCGGGTCTAAATGCTGAATTTTTCCCTTGGGCGGAGTTGTAACATTTTTGTGACTTTTATCCTTTTGGGATGACAAATTGAGAAAAATTAGATTTTTCCCAGTGGCCTTGCTTTCATTGACTCGGCCGAAATGCTAACTTTTTCCTTGGGAGAAGTTGTGGCCCATTTTGTGTTTTTTGGCTAAGTATTTTGCTTGACGGGGCATATCTCTTGATCTCGTGACACGCGAAGCTTTGACGCTCATTTGGGAACCTTCTCTATCTCCAATCCTTGGATCAACACCATTTAGACACTAGGTAGCCTCCGCCAAATTGGCCTATGCATTGACTATTCAATTGACTCTACCCCTTTCTGAGATTAGACACATGGAGGCACCGTGCTTGCTTGAAAGCCTTATTCAAAGTTTTCCTTTAGAGAAGTGTCAACTTGACACTTATCCGCCTCCGCTGGTCTATGGAATTTTCTATGGTCCTTCTTACTTTTTTAGACTTTGGGCTACGTGGTGAGCTCGCACTCATTTGGGTCTCTGCTCTAGGACTAACTCTTGGAGATGCACCACACTGACACTTGGCATTCTCTGCTTACACTTCTATACTTAGCCAATTTTGAGGCCCACTCTATCTGCATTTTGACTCTGTTTGACTATTTGGTACGTGGATGGATGGTGCACATTTGAGTCTTCACCGTGGGCTTCTTTTTAGTTTTGCATTGGTGACACTGGCATCTTCGCTTAGTTGAATTTTTCAACGGTCCCACAACTTTTAGGGCTCTCTGAGACACGTGGAATCCTAGTGAAATTTTGGGCTTCCCTTTTTGGATTCTCCTTTGAAGAAGCGTTGTTAGGACACGTGTTTCCTTCCATTGCCTCCTCCATACTTAGTCATTTTGGATCTTTTCTTGAACGGTTTCAAGCCCGAGGACTTCAGATATTTATTTTTCTTCTCTCTCTTGCTCTCGGTTCCTCTGTGCACCTGCCCCTCTCTTTTGACCCTAGTACTCCACCATTGAGTCCTGTAACTTGAAAAATGGATTTAAGACATGGAAAATATTTAACATGGTTGTTTCTTTTGCATTGGGGTCCCTTATCCTTTCTCGGTCTTGACCGCTCCAATTTTTTTGAGTCCTTCTACAACTAATTTATAGATCTGAATGAGATTTTTTAGGTTCCTTCTTCACGGGGTCGTGTCCGATCTGATATTTGACCCACGGGATAAATATGGATATGATAACATAGACTGCTCATGTTCTACGTATTCCACGCAAACCTCACATCCATCCCGCAACATCTATCTCCATAAGTCCATCACTCTTACAACTTTGCATTGTCTCGTCAACTCCCTTTCTCACGCTTCATTATACTTGAGCTATCTCTCCTCTCTCTCCATTTCCATCGCAAGGTCTTCCATCTCTTTCCACACTATCTTCTCGCACCCCATTCCTAGAGGGAAGTTAGCCAACCATAGGAAATGACTCCATACTCAGAGTGATGATCATGATCTTAATGGTTGATGGTATAACATGCAAGAATGATCCTCTTGGCTCCCTCAAGAACTCAAACTCAATAATATCTAGGAAATAATACATAGAAACCACATATTCCAATGTATAACTAGCCAACACTCCACTCCACCAATGATCAATGATACGAGTTAGGTCAGATCAACATCATGTAGCCTCTGATACTCTTCTTGGGTCTAAAAATGACGTCTATAATAAAACTTCTCCTTGATGCATATGTTGATAAACATTCATACAACTCTACTGGGAAACAACAAAATAAGGTCTCATAAAGCTCATGATATAGGTTCTCTTCTACCCATTTATGTGCATCAAACTCACATCCATTACTGAATTGTTGTGCAAACTCATCCTTCATTTTTAAATCCAAATCTCGATGGTGTCCAAGGTCAAACGTTTTGTCATCACACACCATTTTCACAATAGCTTCAAAAGAGGTCTTGGCAACATAACCAAGATGTAGTCACTTTTTCCCTACTCCCTTTAAACCCCAAGCATGTCACCTATCACCCAACACAAGTTGGGTGCTAACCCGAGGCTGCACGTAGGTGTTGAGCCCCTCTTTTATGTGATCCTTGTGAGAATTCTTCACCATTAATGGAGGAACATTTTTAGGAACATAAATGCATGCATCTAATCTAATAAAGAGGTAGAGGAACTAGCTCTAAGCATAAATGCACCATGATATACATATAAACATTGCAACAAAATAAGAGAAACAGATCTGAACTATAAATAACATGAAAAAACACTAGGGTTGGGTCCATAAACATAGATATTCGGAACATAGCATCATATATTGATTATAATCATTTAGATTATCCATATTACATCAAAAAGGGTCATATCAGACTGAATACATCAAGGAATGACAATCTAACCCTACAAAACTACTCTGCACAAAGAGCCCTAGTTATGTTCTTCCATGACAACTCTAGTTTGGGACCAGATCACATTCATACATGCATCCCTATACTCATACCTATCTACCCTTCTTCTTTCTCTATCATCCAACATCCTCTTCTTGATCCAAAAGCCTCCTTATATAGAAAATGGGGCTCTCCTTCACCGCCATAACCTTATCCATGATCAGGCCGCATGTTAGATGGAAACATGCCCCTCCATACTTCGAGTGCTTATGTCATCTTGCAAAATCCTCCACTAACTGTAATGATCCTCTAGAATAATCCCTTCCTGGAATATTCTTTCCTTGAGTTCCAAGACTCTAGGCTAACACCTTATCCACTCGTCAAGCCTACTCGAGCGTTCACTGTTTTCTTGTGATACTATATCTGATAAAATTACTAATTCCTTGAACTCTATCCTACTTCCGCGTGCTAACTATTTCTCCCGCATACCTTTCCTTGAGTGAATTTCTCCTTACATACATTGAGCACCCGCGCTCTTCCTCTTCCTCAAGACTTATTCAATTTTCAAGGTTCTAATGAGGGTCCAATAAAATCAATCCAAAAAGGCCTCGAGAGAGGCCAAGTCACCTCAAAGAACTTACATTAATAACCACAAAGTGAAAAAAAAGAGAGCATAAACATAAAATAGCAACTGCAAACATGGTGGCAGGGGGTGGAGTAAGAGGTAGACTATCGGGCTTATAACCCCAACCCGAACTAGAGGGGTGAGCCTCGTCAAAAATAAGCTCCAACCCACCCTAGCTAGTTTCCTACTTTGGATTTTAGAAGGATCTTCATCATGCCAGTGAGGAGAAATGGATAAATCTAGCCAAGGTAATTTGTCTTGAGACAATCCAAGCCAAACAAGATCACCAAATAGAGAAAACTTAGGTGAAGGTATACTTGAACGAGTGTACCTCCTCCAAGGACTCTTCAGATGGTGGTGAGGACCCCCCATCCTTTAACAAGAGGTGGAAAACGATGACACTAAGGTGGCGAGAGGAAACATAGAGGTGCATTTAGGGGCACCTTATTGATGACATAGGGAGTCAAACCCCAATGGTTAAGGAGGCATTGGATATACTCCACCTCTAACTACACTTTTTAAAATTGCTTTTGAATATGGAGCATATCAGTAGAAATCATAGCCACTTTATTTGTAACAGAGAAATCATAATCAAGAGGAACATTATTAAATATGACATTATTTCTCTATTTTCATAAATGGAACAAAATGTTAGTTATAAAGATATGCCAAATTTTTTGTAAACTACAAGTAACATGGTTCAATCCTCCAAGCAAACCACTGTATAGGTGAAAAATTAGGAATAAATATTTAGGAATAAAGTTAATTAATTATTAGATAGAAGCAAAATATGTATGAAGAAGGTGGAATTTCAAAGATAGAGTCTCCCAAGAAAGCTAGGAATGATATTTCTTGCAAAACAAATTCCCAAAAAATTTAATCCCCTTTTTGAAAAATCTAAGATCTTTAGCCTAAGGATCTAATGCCAGGGGGAATATTGAAAATAAAAGAGAGAGGACCACCAAAGAGATAAGGAATTGAGAGAGATGCTAAATCTAAATCCATTTCCAACCCAAAGAAGGTGAGGCTTGAGAAATTCCCAAGCCTTCCAAATACTCTACAGAATAAAAGTACCCTTAATCTTAACCGAACAAGGTAGAGAAGGAGAGATTGAAATATAAGACCCTTCCAAGTGATCCTCCTGGAGGATACCCAGAAAATACCATCCCAAAGGATAATTTTACATACTTCATTCCCTTCTAGGCTACTGAAATATCCATTTAACACAAATATCCTACCCCTAGTGTTTGACATCAATTAAGCCCAGACCACCAACTTCTTTAGGCATACAACACACTTCTTAAGAAACCCTATGGAACACCTTATGCCCTTTAGTGTTGTCCCATTATAAATCATGAAGAAGCTTCTCAAGTTTGGCATAAATAGCATTCAGAGGAGCCCATCATGAAAAGTAATACACATGTGTGGCAATCCAGAACCTTAGAGCATATTTGAAATTTCCTTGCTAGAGAAAGTGATTTGGTGATCCAAAAATAAATTTCACATTCAACATGTTGGACCACCTAAAACCAAAGATGAGCTGAACTAGCCTAAAAAGTGAAAGGGATGCAAAGAAATTTAAACTACACACCAGGTTGGATCCAAATCCATTTCATACCAGACAAACTAAGCCGGAATGGGAGATTGAGATTGTCGATAGAAGTGAGTTTTCTCCCATTAAATAGTAGAACCCAAAGAAAGACAAAAAGTATCCAGATAATCAAGAGCATGATGAACAAATTTCTCATCCTCCAAGAGTGTGAGAAAACAATCATCAGTAAAATACCATTAATAAGCTTCTAAGTAGAAGAAGGTAAATAAATACCTTTCACTAATCCTTGAGAAGCACTATGGACAAGAAGATAACTAAATCCTCCAACATCCAACACATAAAGGGAAGGGGATAGGAGGTAAAATTTCCTAATAGATCTGAACAAAAAAAACCTAGAAGACTAGGCACAATTGATAGTAAATATGGAACCAACATTTTGAAAGAGAATTTGCAAAGACCTAACAAAGCGAGGACCAATTCCTAAAGCTTGGAGCATAGTTAAAATGAAATACCATTCAATTTTTTCATATGATTTAGAAAAATAAATCTTGATAAATAAATCTTGTTGAGAGGAAAGACGAGCCCATTCAATACCTTCCCAGATGTCTATAATATTACCAAGAATATACCTATGTTTAAAGAATCCAATTTTCTCACTTCGATTATCAAAGGAAAAAGATTAGAAATCCTATTAGCCAAATCCTTAGTAATGATCTTGTAAGACATGTTAATAAAAGTAATGGGTCTCTAATTAGAAATTATCTCAGGATATCCTATTTTGGGGATGAATTTGATATTGCCTTGATTGATTAGGTCACCCAAAGATTGAGTCTCCAGAGCTACCAAGTAGACATTGTGGAGATCAAGACCAAGAGTTTCCCACAGAGCTTGATAAAATTTAACAAGAAATCCATCAACCCCTGGAGCTTTATCTGAAGCCATTTGAAAGGTAACTTTTTAAAGAATAGAAACAAATAAATTCCTATCACGGGCCACCCATTGGGTTTGTGAAAATTTTCAAGGAACCACTTGGAGAAATTTTAAAAGAGACGTGTCCTGAGATGGAGTGGAAAGTTGACTAGTAAAAACCCCATGATAAAGATGCACAAAAGATTAGAGAATCTCAAGCAAGTTTGTAAACCTAGCATTTCCCCTGAGATATTGCCTTGATCTTTTCTAAAGAATGTTTGGAGCACAACATGGCAAAGAATTCCTTAGAAGCTCAATCCCCAATTTTAAGCTAATGCAGGAGAGTATGAAGCTGCACCCCATGGGCTTAGTAGGATTTGTGGACTTTAAGAGTGTTTCACCAACATGAAGCCTGGGTTTATAGAGCATAATTGAAAGGTGATGCATTAAGCTCTTATGAGATTCTGGAGAACTCACGATATGAATCCTCATGGGAATTTTGCCTAAAGATGGAGGCCTACTTACCATATATAGAGAGAAAGGTGGTGGTGCACTTGATAGCATCATTCCACCAAGTGATCCATCTAGAGCCATTAGAAGGCCGATTAACCAAATTCTATACTCATTGTATGTGTGACACAATCTGAGAATGCTTAAGGTGAGTGGTGTTAAGATAAAATTAAGAATTAACATGGTGATTTTTGTAGGTTTAGACCATGTAACATTGAAAAGATGGGAGAATGGTCTGATAGCAAAGTAGTGTCAAACAACAAGACAACACAAAACATGGGAAAGATAGAAAAAACCCTTACTGGTCATGAGGGAGTGAACTAGCTACTAAAAATTTTGATCTTGTCCTTATCTAAAATTAAACCAAGTGAACAAGGAATAAGAGGATTTGTGCCAAAAGGGAATATTGTGATCAAAATGTCCAAGCTTGTGCCTGAAATAAAACCAATCCTCCCTCTCTCCCGCACACAAGCACATAGTAAGATGCCCAATCTTATCCTCTAGGATTTCAACCATATAAAATTCACTGCAAATGATTCATAGAGCCTCTGACAAGGAGTTGGAAAACCAACAATAAAAAATATCCGCTTTCCGCATCATTAGAAACATAGATATTGGCTAACCTAAAAAATATGGCCATCTAAATCAAAAAGAGACCATACTACTTGATACGTCGGGTATAAGCCCTAGAAAATCACATGCTAAACAATGTCAAGAGAAATCAAGGTCATGACTCCACCACCACCAAGCTCATAATTAGAGGTCTGAAAAATGGCATGGGGCCAAATAATAAGAGATACAAAGTATAACAAAAATCTATCTAGCTTGACTACTTGTAGACATAAAGTTTTCATCTGAAAAAAATGAAGACAATTGTCCCTGACCAGATAACACAGGGTTGGTTCAGTAAGCCCACGTATATTAAAAGAATACAAAATCATTGAGATTATTCTAAGAACATATTACCCTCATCATCCATATTGGAAAGGTTAGAAAATTGATTATAAGAAGAAGATACCCGAGCAAGAACCAAGAAAGATATCCTAAATTCCAAGGACAATGTTTGTCTGTATATACTCACCTTCCTCTGAGGGGATGGGCTACAAGAGCATGTAAGTTGAGTATTACACATTTGAGATGAGTTGTCCACAAAAATGACTCAAGAAGGGCCAAGGGAGAAATGGGAGGAAGATGAGGAAGTTTAATAGGGGTAAAATCATATGCAACCAATGGTGTGCGGGAAGGTGAAGGCTCAGATTTCACAGGCTCATATTATTTAACAGGGGTCATGGACATAGAAGAACCATTAGTAATAATTAGATAATAGGTGGGGAGGTGAGGGTTTTGAGGATCCTTGCAAAGTACCCTTTTGTTAGTATTGTTGAATAAAAATTAAAAGTGGGGTGACTTTAGAGTTTTGGAAGTTTATCGGTAGGTGTAGGATGAGAGTCGGCCATAAGAGGACACTCATGAATCATGTGCTCAGATGATTGATAATGGCAAAAATTATTAGGTAAGTTGATATGAAATACACATTATCCAAAATTCACCCCTCAAGGTAATTTTGATAACATGCATCAAATTCTTTAGTCCCAAGAAAATGGATTGTCTAAAGGCCCGAAATCGTGTTTTTGGGGCTCATTGTAAAGTGGGGAGCTTTCGGATAGAAAAGCTCTGTCAAAATTTCTTTGTGAAGCCAATGTTCTACAGGCCCTTGTAGTGGACTCCTTGCATGGTGATCCAAGCCCTTATCTTGTAATAGATTGAGTTTGTGCATATCATGAAGCAATAAAATATCGGTTTGTGGATGTATCTTGCCCTACATGTTTTCTTGCATTCCTTTTGCCCTTTAATCTTTCTACAGGGAATATTGTGTCTATTATTATTTCCTTGCGGGGATCCATTATCATTGTGTATGCTTGGAATATTGTTATGAATGCATTTGCTAGATTATGGAGAACTGTCATCGCCTCTTCTAGTGTGTACTTTACTTGTATTTCACACATTTGGAGACTACTCTCACACCCTCATTTTCTGGGTGTATCACCGCTTTAGTGTAGGCTTTCATTTTATACATTCTCTCTCCCCTGGTCCTTGGAAATTTAGATTAGAATCAGTTAGCTTATCACGCATTAGGGTAGATTGTGGCGGAGTAGTTTAGGAGCAAGAACCCGGCTTTCTTCTGGAGGTCTATCTCAAGTAGCAAGTCCTGACAACTTGGATAATGTAGTACCATGTTTATCCAATCACACCATGAGTTCAATTCGATGCACTTGTATAAACAATAGTGTCTTTGTGATTCCGTGATAACAGCATTCCCTTCGAGAGAAATGGGTGTCCCCAATCTCAATATCAATGGTTTATTTTAATTCCTTTAACAAATTGATCTCACGCACACATGGCGTTGAGGACGAGCATGAAAATTTTTCTTTCTCATTGTAGATGAGCCTCCCCAAGGGTTTTACTAAGTCCCTAATTAAACCCCAAGGTGGTATGGGGAGTCCTAGAATTTCAATCCAAACAACAACTTTGAGCTTGGATTTCTCAGAAACCTGAAATTCCCATGCCCAGTGTAAAAAAGTAACTAAGGAGTTACGAATAAACAAAGGACCATGGTTAAAAATGGACTTACAATGTTCTGGATTGGAGAAACATAATGAAAAACCCTTTGTGAGGTTTTGAAATCCATAGAGTTTAACCCCATGACTCTTTCAGTGGTTATGAACCCATTTCTTCAAAAGGATCTTAGGGGGACTCAGTGAACAAAATACCCAACCAGGGTATAATTTTCAAACCATTTGCATGCATGATTAAAAGTAGGTAAATAGAGAACAACATTAGATAAAGGAGTATCCGAATCATTACCTCGGAGTAAAACTTTCGTGATTTTTTTGTGCCATTGTTGTTAGTCACTCTATCGATGAGCCATTCATCAGTAGATTAGGGAGTCAAATTAGAGGCCATTAAAATGGGGCATGCCGCCACCCTAAAGGTGGAGTAAAAGACCCACATAACAAAATTAATGAGTAAAAATCCTACTGAAAACCCGAAGGGATAATAGTATGATAATGGTATGGGTGATGTCATGCATGAACAAATAGCTAAGACCTAAACCCTAGCAAAACTCTCTAAGATTTCTATCTCTGATTCTTTCAACATAATTGTTACTCAAGATATCGATAAAAATATGAAAGCTCATAAAAGGATAAACTTATTATAGATATGGATAATCTATTACCCAAGAGTAAAGAGTTTATATTTGAAAAGTAAAAGAATTGGAATACACGAAGATCTATAATTGGTACACGTGGATGAATCATGGATATTTAAATTCAAGAGACTTAAAATAAAGTATAATAAGACAACACTCTTAAAATGCATGAGATCCTAAAATCGAGGCACGTGGTTCAATCATGTGTAACTCAAAGGGATCAATGTAAAAATCCAAAAGAGATAAGAAATGAAGTCTAAGAATGCAAGAATACATGACTCAAAAACATTATTCAAAATTTATGAAATGCTGAATTAGTTTAAAGAGAGTACATATTCACCAAGTGGGAAAATAACCCAGGAATAAGAGAGCATGAGTTAAGGATAGATGAATGAATGAGAATAAAAAACATTGAGCCATTTATGGTGCTTAAATTTTTTAGGAATAAAACTTAGCTTAATTCATCACTAGTTTATATTTGAATAAATGTAATAAGTTAAAGTATTTAATTTAATTAATTTAAACTTATCTCAATAGGTATTAGTTATCCTTAGTTGTTAGTTAACTCAATGATAGTGTTCTCATCCCTATGTTTTTGGGATCATGTTCTATCTTACATATTTTGTTCCCGGATGATTTCCATGAGGGGCAATAGGCATAGTTAGGGGAAATATGCTATTTTTGCATATTTTCTCAAACTAGATGATTTTTTCCATATATTGTGGATGAGATAGAATCTATCCAATATCTATAAATATTGTAGCTCTCTCATTTGTTTTTAATGCTTGATTTTGATATTAATAAAATACACAAGCACCATCTTATTTATGTAAAAAGATTTTGTGTCAAATATTGTTTTCAAGTATTCATTGTTAAGATTTGGTATCAAAGCAACATTTTGATCCAAAGAGGAGTGTAGGAAGTTTTAAGGAAGTTTAGGGAGATTTGGAGAAATTACAGAGCTAGGAGGAGCCATAGATGCCCCCAACCATTTCACATCCCCTACCCAAATCCACACCTTGGTTCATGGTTTATTTTTAGTTGAAGAACACCCAGGAGTGTAATCACAAGCCCTTCTAGACTTGGATGTAACTCTATTGTAGAAGGTGACATTGTTTCATTCTCTAGGTTTTTTTAAAAAATTACCTGTACCTACAATTTTTTTAAATTTAAATTGGAAGTATTTTAAAATATATATATATATATATATATATATATATATATACATATATATATATATGTATATATATACATATATATATATATATATATATATGTATATATATACATATATATATATATATATATATATGTATATATATACATATATATATATACATATATATATATATGTATATATATATACGATATATATATATGTATATATATATACAGATATATATATATGTATATATATATACATATATATATATATATACATATATATATATATATATATACATATATATATATATATATATATATATATATATATATATATATATATATATATACATTTTTTTGTACTGTGGGGACCAAATATTTTCAAGCTCCACACATAAATTCTACTTCCTCTTCTTTGTGCTCTTTCTTTTCATATATATGGCAAGAAAATTCTATGTCCCTGTGAGAAGATCTTTATCCAAAGTGACTTTCCAAACTGCCCGATCAACCTGGAGATTGCATTCACAATTCAAGAACATTCAAGAGAAGAAGAAGATGTGCCTGCATAGAAAAATAAAACAAATCCAACATAGAGGAAGAAATAAATTCAACGTTGCATGCAAAATATTCAGTGTCCAAAATTGCGTGCCAATAATATACCTGCGTGAAGCCAAAGGAAGGAGGAAATCAATACTAAAAAAGGTGGCCAAGGGTTATTATAATGCTTAGGTAAAGTGGTTAAACTGTAGTTGTGTCCTAAAATGTTCTATGCATGCACGATAGCCTTTATCTACATTTTTTTCTATTAAAAAAATCACTTCTAAAATGTTTTACATTTTTGGACGCCGCTAAAGAAAAAAATTAGGAGATTTTTTTCATTTTTGAAAGGGGCCCAAAGATATTAAAATTGCAATTTAAAAAAGGCATAACTTTCAACTGGTACCTTGGATTGAGGTGTCATTTTTTTAAAGTGTGTGTTTTTGTGAGATCTACATCTTGGTCTAGTTTTTAATAATATTTATTTTATTAAAATTGCAAAAATATATTTTTATATTTGAAAAGAGGCCAAAGAGTCCAAAATTTTATTTTTGAAAATCAGCCATAGAGCCAAATTTGTAACATGGCCAATAGTGCCAAAAATTCATTGTATACGGCCGAAAAGGAGCCCAAAATAAATAAAATAATATTTTTTGGGGTGTGTGTATGTTTTAAGGGGGAAAAGTGTTCAATTTTTTCTTCTACTGTTTATCACTTTTCACAATGGCTGCAATTACGGCACCAAAATTATTTTTTCCAGATTCTCAACTTTTGCATTCTGATAATTATCTAGCATGGAAAAAAAATCATGCACAACTTGATTTTGAAAATCTATGGTCCATTGTTTCTAGTACATTAACAAGATATGCAACAGATGTTACACAACAAGCTACATTTGATCGTGCAAATCAAAAAGAAAAGTTAATAATATTCTTTAGTATTTCAGATGAGGTACAACCTCATAGTCATGAGACCACAATAGAAAAATAATCTTGGGATAATTTGAAAACAATATATGATTCCAAAAATAAGAACACAATACTTCATCTCCAGAGTCAACTATTAAAATTGAAAATGCAACCAACAGAGAAAGTTGAAATGTTTTTAGAAGAGTAGAAACTTTGCGTGCATCACTTCAAGCTTTGGAAGAAGAAGTAACTGACACATCACTCATGCCTATTATATTGAGAGCTCTTCCTCCTTATAGGATTTTTGTGACCACGTTCAACATAACTGGTCAAACAAAAACTTTTGAAGAGTTAGTGAATATGCTACAATAAGAGGAATTTATTCACTCAACTACTAAAATTGAAGAGCAGGCACTTGCTTCTAATCAAAAAGGAAAAAAATAGGCTAAGTCTAGTAAACAACCTCAAAGAAAGTAATACTCAACAAGTCCCAAAGGACCAAAAAAAATGTCTTATTTGTGGTCGAAAATGACATGAGTTAAAGAATTGTTGGTACAACACATTCCAACAAGGATCATCAAGTGGTAAAAATATTAATTACCAACAAACAAAATTTGGCCAACAACAAAGTAAATAGGGACAAAATAATCAAAAGTGGAAGAAGAAACCAACTCAACAAGGAAATGTAACCGAAAAGGAAGATCAATTTGATGATGATGACTTCCTATATTATGCATAATCAAATGAAGTATCCAATTCTATAAATCAAATTTGGTATGTTGACTCAGGTGCAACTTGACACATGATAGGAAAGAAATATTGGTTCTTCACAATGAGTAAAACACCCACAAAAAATCATGTCTCTTTGGGTGATGATACATCATATAGTGTTGAAGGCATTGGTTCCATTTCACTACCACTTGGGCATCATAAGTGTAAAATTATAGATGTTCTTTATGTCCCTGGTTTAACAAAAAAATATGTTATCCGTGAGTCAATTATTAGATCACAATCTCAAAATTGACTTTGATTGTAAAGGTGGTAAAAGATGTGCCTAATTCGAGATAAGTCACGAAGCTCCAAAATTGTTGCAAAATCTTTGAATGTGGGAAGAATGTTTCAGTTGGATTTTATTCAATGAAATGATCAAGCACTTGTAGCCAAGGATACATCATCAACTCAACTATGGCATCGAAGACTTGGACATGTGAGTTTTGGCTATCTTGACATACTTCACGATACGACATATTTAGGGGTTTACCACCTCTAAAAAGGGTACAGATAAATGTTGGCATTGTTTGGCATGAAAACAAAATAGAGCACCATTCAAACATAGTACATTTCAGGCTAATTCAGAACTTGACTTGGTGCATACCGATCTATGTGGACCAATGAGACCTAGACACTCTAGGTTTAAATATTTCATGCTCTTTGTTGATGATTTTTCAAGAAAAATGTGGATATATTGTCTTTCTACAAAAGACCAATCTTTTGAAACTTTCAAGAAGCACAAAGCCCTTGTTGAAACAGATTCTAGTAGGAAAATAAAAACACTCCACTCATATCGAGGGGGAGAATACACCAGTAATGAGTTCAATGATTTTTTGAAAACACATGACATTCATCATCAAATGGCTCCTCCTCACACACCACAACAAAATGGTGTTGTTGAAAGGTTAAATTGTACTATCATGGATATGGTGTGATGTATGATTGATGATGCAAGTTTATCAAAAAAATTGGGTCAAAGCAGCTAAAATGACAGTCTTTATTTACTAAAAAGAGTTCCCACTGCAGCTCTTGATGGAATAACACCTCAGGAAGCATGGTCAGACCATAAGCCATCTATTTCACACCTTAGAGTATTTGTATGTAAAGTGAGTATGCACATTCCTAAGAAACAAATAACTAAGCTTGATATGAAATTAGAAAAACTTATCTTCTTAGGATATAGTGATGAAGCACTTAGATACAAACTTATAGATCCAAAATGAGGAGGGTATACACTAGTCGCGATGTTGAGGTCTTTGAGAAGAAAGAAATAGATTCTCCTTCCACATGGTATACAAGTATGATTTGTAATGCCCGCTAAAATCTTCCACTTGAGAACCAAGAATAACCTAGGTTTAGTTAGAAAAATTATGGAATAATTAACCAAAGTCTCAAGGACAATCAAATTCAACTAATAACTTTTCCCATTATAAAATTACTAATTCCACATTATAAATCAATAAGTGTATTAAATCCACACTAGCTCAAATATCCTTAGGGGATTAATTTAATCACCGATTACAATGATATTTTAGCTAAATATTCCCTGATTTGAAATTTAAGGGTTAAGGGACCAAAACAATTAAATACCCAAGGTATTTAATTCCACAATATCCATGAAAAGAGCAAGGTTTAATTACAGGGTGGGGAAAGAATACATATTTAAAATCATCAGAGTAAATTCTTACTTACCCACTCCTAAAACTCGGTTAAATATTCAATTTGATTTTTCCCATGATTAACGCAATTAAAACTTCCTGAAAAATTCCCATTAGATAGGGAATTTCCTTACCTTTCCACTGATATAAATAAGTCCTCCTAACTCCTCATATTTCTCAAGTTATGGGCCGGTGACACTTGGGGTGAAAATTTTCCCAAGAGCGGGCATATGGGCACAGGAAGTAAAATTTTCTCCAACTTGCGCCTATGCACTTTGGAGAGAAAATTCACCCAGAGGAGAAAAGGCATCCGGTGGAGCGGGGAAGAAAATTTTTCCTAGACGTGGGCCAATAGACCGAGGAAGGCATTTAGCACTTTTTCCCTTTTGGGATAAAGCAAATTTTACACCCGAACCTCCACCATGCCTAGGGAGGCCATGTGGCAGCTCCTTATTAGTTGCAGGTCAATGGGTTAGCGAGGAACATTTGGAAATTTTGACTTTTCAAAAGGAAAGGAAAAAAGGTCGAAAGGAACCCGTGCCTCTACCGACACGAGAAGATGCCACATGTCAGCCAATCGTTAGCTATGGGATCGCGGGCCGACGGGAATAGTTTGAATTTTTTTTTCAAAATTTTTTTGAAGCATTAAGGCTTAAAATATCTTCTCCTCAACCGATGCCTCGTGAAGCCATGTGGTAGCACTGATTCGTATGGGCCGGCGGGCTCGAGGAAACTTACAAAAAAAAAATTGAAATTTATTTTTGAAAGCGTTTAAGTTTAAAACCGATCCAAGCCTCTGCCGATGCCCAACAAAGCCACGTGTCGATTAATGATTGGGCATGGGGGCAGGGGGGCGTGGAGGAAAAATTGCCAAATTAACTTTTTGCACTTAGATCATTTTTAGACAAAATGAAGGCTTGTTGATTAGTGGAGTGATGGGAAACTTCATGACTTTGCACTTTTGGAAAAAAAAAAAAAAGAAATTTTTAGCCCGCAGTCCGCCCAAGAATATTTTACTCATTTAAATTTGACAGTTAGATTATTTTGAGCCCGAAATGAAGTAAAAACTTCAGAAGGCCATAAATTTTGATAGGGAACTTGGTTTTGGAAAACAAGTACTTTTTGGAAAGATCTCAACGTCCTCTTTACACAAAGAAACCTTAAGAATTTGATTTTGATAAAGTTTAAAGGGTCAATTTTGAGAAAACATCTTTCTATAACTTAAAAGTGAACTAGTATTTTTAACTTATCAATTTTGTTCAAATTTGTCATTAATTCTTTTTCATCTTTCCAAACAAGCATAAAGGATTTCACTTGGAAGGTTTTAGGATAGATTGCAAGATTAAATTTGATTGATTGATTTTCATTCAGAAATTACCAATGTTCACATAGCAGAAGACCTGTAATTTCACCTTTACTTGATTTGAAGGGTTCTTTAAAAATTTCTTGATTGTTTTAGTTTAGTTTGGGGATCATTTTGATCTCATTAAGTCAAATTTAATATTTCATTTGTCTCTTATAGATTTGCAGGGTTGTTTTAGATATTTGATAAAAAGGAATCTACAAAGTATACAGTGAAGTAGAAACAAAGTTTGTACATTTCAAGAAAAGAGATTAAACTATCTCTTTTGCTATGCAAACATTGAATTTATTCCATGCTAGTTTTAAATAGTTTGCTTTCCTTCAATCAAAATAAAAAGACAATAATGTAACTTCTATTATTCTTTTTTTTTTAAATTAAACATTTCAAATGACACAAAGCAGTGCAATATTTCTTCATACATGCTTCCTTTTCACTTTTATAAATAGAGATTTCCTACTCTATATCAAACACATATTTCCAATGGAAATAATATCATATGAACAAGGAAAAAAACTTCTATTATTTCAAAGGAATATCTTACAACTTCTTTCCCATTTATTTTCAAATTACAACATACAAAATGCATATCTTTATTTTCTATTCACATGACTGAATACAAGATATATTCTTCCATAATCAATTACAACTTTCATGGCTAAAACAGAGTAGTCTTTCCAACACAATAATATACAAGATCATCCACTTCAAAGTGGGAAAGGGTTCCAATAAGAATAATCTCAACAAGGACTATCAAACTTCTCTTTTTTTTTCCTCTTCTCTAGAACAACAACATGAATATCCTCCATTTTCTTTATTTCAATTTGATCACAACAAAATAGGGGAAAGACAACACTCTCCACCCAACCAAGACATCCAATGAAAAGGAGAATCCATCCTTCTTCATTGGCCCCAAGCCCCAACCACAATGTAATAGGAGATGTGTTTCAACTCATGGCAACAACAAGATTCCACAAACACACATGCAAATTTCACATTTAAAACATAGTCCAAAACAGAATGTAGTTTGTAACCACATTAAAACATAGAAAACAAAACTCAAGCTTCATCATGCAAGCCAAAGGAGCAAGAAACTATGGGGGATGCTTCTTATGCCTCCCAAAGGGAAATGGGTATCACCTCCTAAGAATAAACTTCCACCATATATATATATATATATATATATATATCATATTATATATATCCTTTTAGATCATGCCCTTATACCTCCCCAAGTACCCCTTATTCCTCACATTTCCTTATGCCTCCCCAACCTCTTATGGTACCCCATAACAAGTAAAGAATTGCAAGCTATTTATTTTTAAGGTGGAACCCAGATCCCAACTCCTCCACACTTATACCTCCCCTGAAAAACTTATGCCTTCCACAGAAATACACCATAGTCTTCTCTACACCATCCCTAGGCCATCTCCACAAACAACCCACATGCATGCCTAAACATTCACAACAATAGCATTTGCACAATGAAAACAAGAGCATTTCAAGAGCCAAGCTCTTACCTCTCCATAATGGAGTTTGTTCCAAGTTCCAACTAGCAAGAAGCTTTTCAATACAAAATAATGCATGATCAATGAAACACATGCCTGTAAAATCCTACAACCATTCTCAAAAAACAAGGGCTCAAAACAGAGAAATAATTCACTCCAAAAGAAGTATGTAAAAGTGAAGTAACCAAAAGGGTGTAACCCCAAAAATAAAATGAATTCCAATATATAGAAGTAGGGAGAGAGGAGGATGAGGTGGATCTTTGTAGGATGCCACATTACACATCCTCCACTCCTACTCAAAAGTCAACTTCAATCTCTAAGACATAATTAATAAGTAGGTGAATAATATGATAGTTTTACTTACAAACTCAAATCAAGCCCATATCCCAAAGGACTGAAATTAATTTCAAGCAAGAAGTGAAATTAAAACATTCAACTAGACTTACAAAAATGCATAATGAAGGCTAGATTTAAAATCTCCAACCATAGGTAAGGTTGGTATGCAAATTTAAGAGGTATGGGACAAGTTTAACTTGTCCCACAAACCTCCAAAAATAGTCTCCAAGGACAATTTCAAATTCTAAAGAAGATGAAGTGTTTCATACTCCAAATTTTACTTACATATCTCTTACACATCACTTACACATTGCTTACACATATCTTACAATATTTAATACAAGAGTCAACCACTCCAATAATTACTTTCTTATGACCCAATTTGATTAATTTATTTTAACAATATGATTACTCACATTATATACCACAATTTATTTAAATAAAAGGGATAAACACATCACTTAATAAACACATACAAACATCAATAAAAAGGAACCAAATAAATAAATACACATAACCCTTGGTCACATTTAAAGGTGATCCCCCATGGGAATCCCTAACACAATCAAACACACAAACAAATACAAGTTTCCATGGTGACCTTGTTGAATTCATCTAGAATTCCAATGTGGTTGGTCTCCAATCCCCAATGTTTGTTGTGATATTTTAAACTGAAAAATACAAACACACATGCAAATTTCACATTTAAAACATAGTCCAAAACAAAATGTAGTTTGTAACCACATTAAAACATAGCGAACAAAACTCGGATTCATCATGCAAGCCAAAGGAGAAAGAGACTATGGGGAATGCTGCTTATTCCTTCCAAAGGGAAATGGGTATCGCTCCCGAGAAAAACCACCGATACATATATACATACATACATACACACACACATATATATATATATATATATATATATATATATATATATATATAATTTCATATCCCTAACATACCCTTATGCCTCCCCAAGTACCCCTTATTCCTCGCATTTCCTAATGCCTCCATAACCTCTTATGGCACCCCATAACGAATAAAGAAATGCAAGCTATTTTTTTTAAGGTGGAACCTAGATCCTTACTCCCTCCATACTTATACCTCCCTGAAACACTTATACCTCCAATATAAATACCCCATAGTCTTCTTCTACACCATCCCTAGGCCATATACCCAAAAATCCCAAATGCATGGCAAAACATTCACAATAATAACATTTGAACAATTAAAAGAAAATCATTTCAAGAGTCAAGCTCTTACCTCTCCATAACAGAGTTTTTTCCAAGTTCCAACTAGCAAGCTTTCCAATACAAAACAACCCAAGATCAATGAAACACGGGCTTGTAAAATCCTACAACCTTTCTCCAAAAGTAAGGGCTCAAAACAAAAAAATAATTCACACCAAAGAAGTATGCAAAAGTGAAGCAACCAAAAGGGTGTAACCCTAAAACAATAAAATGAATTCGAATATATAGAAGGGGGAAGAGAGGAGGATGAGGTGGATCTTTGTAGGATGCCACATTACACATCCTCAACTCCAACTCACAAGTCAACTTCAATCTCCAAGACACAATAAATAAGTAGGTGAATAATATGATAGTTTTACTTATACACTCAAATCAAGCCGATATCCCAAATGACTAAAATTAATTTCAAGCAAGAAGTGAAATTAAAACATTTAGCTAGACTTACAAAAATGCATAATGAAGGCTATATTTAAACTCTCCAACCAGTAGGTAAGGTTGGTATGCAAATTTAAGAGGTATGGGACAAGTTTAACTTGTCCCACAAACCTCCAAAAATAGTCTCCAAGGACAATTTCAAATTCCAAAGAAGATGAAGTGTTTCATACTCTAATTTTCTTACTTACATATCTCTTACACATCACTTACACATTGCTTACACATATCTTAAAACATTTAATACAAGATTCAACCACTCCAATAATTACTTTCTTATGACCCAATTTGATTAATTTATTTTAACAATATGATTACTCACATTATATACCACAATTTATTTAAATAAAATAGGTAAACACATCACTTAATAAACACATACAAACATCAATAAAAGGAACCAAATAAATAAATACACATAACCCTTGGTCACATTTAGAGGTGATACCCCCATGGGAATATCTAACACAATCAAACACACAAACAAATACAAGTTGCCATGGTGACCTTGTTGAATTCATCTAAAATTCCAATGTGGTTCGTCTCTAATCCCTCAATGTTTTTTATGATATTTTAAACCTAAAAATATAAATACCTCCTTCAGCCTCATGGCCATATCAAAACATCCAAAATATATATAGTCATATTCCAAAATTTCAATATATTTATGAATCAAAAGAACATCCAGACAATCAACAATATCATTTGCAATCTCATCAACAACTATATGATCATCACATTTAATTCAATTTTCTAGGTCTACTCAACATATCACATATCTAAATAACATCCATAAATATAACCATGTCAACAACATGTCAATATCCATATAAATGTCTCTAATAATCCACATGCATCATATATGAATCAAAGTCAATAATAATCCATGATATGACATCCAACACCATACTAAATCAAAACTATAATAATGTCCCTAATATAGTCAAAGTATCAGGATCAATATCAAAAGTGTCAAAGGGAAGTGGACACTACATCCCTCTCCCCTTAAACTCGACTTCCTCTTGGAAGTCACTGGAAAGAGAGATGGGAACAAATGCAACAAAAAAAGGATCACTCCATTATGGGATTTCTTGCTTCAAACAAGTGTGGGTCCACAGAACCCAAGTTTGGTCTAATGCAATTTAGCAAGAAGAAGGGAGATTGTAAGAGATGAGTTCTAAACTTTTTGCATGCAAGGCTACGAATATTTAAATCTAGAGAGTAACTTTACGCTATCAACCAAGATACAACACAATAATATAACATGAAGAGTTCAAAAGAGTCTTAAGAGTAACCACCAAGTATAGGAATAATAAGGAGAATTCCATGAGTTTGAGAAAGACCACATAGTTTCCATGGAATGCAACATACTGCAATAAAAAAGTTAAGGTTTCCACTAAGGTTAAATTATGTTTTCATAGTTTGTTGCTTAGACAAGGCTAGTAGAATCAACCATGGCCAAAATTTTGTACAAGAGACATGTCTACTCAAGGTCCCACAATTTGAGATCACACAAGATGAGGTTAATCAACAAGGAAGGACACCTAAAACAACAAAACATTTACAATCGAGGAAACTATTTATGGAAAGCACTTATATAACTCAAGAGGGTGCAATCAAAATTTTCATGGTAATACTAAGAAAATTCATGACCACAAGTTTTCCTATAGTCTGATTTTACACTTTTGTTTTAAGAATCAAACACACCACACCAACCAAATCTAGAGACATCAACCATTTAAAAAAATATATATATCTCCCCTAACAACTAACATATCAAAACAAGAAGTACCATTCACAATAACACAATGGGATTCATTTATCTTATTTCCTGGTCAAGCTTGGAATAATCACAAGGAGAGCACAAGCATAAATCGTAACACCAAGGAGCACTCAAGGTCACTAGGGAGAAGAACAAGTAACACGGGGTCCAACTACAAACCAAGGGTGCATCGTGACGAAAGTGAATAACATCATCTTGCACTTTCCATCCTAATGGCAAGGGGCAACAACAACAATGTGTCTCAAGAAGAACAAGAAGAAAATAAGAATTTCCCAAAGTTATTTTATATCCTTAACATATGTTTCCTTAAAATTACAATAACTTAGGTTATCAAGGACAAGACAACACGCAAGGAGGTTGCTCCTTAAACAAGAGGTAAGTCTCAATCCAAAAGACCACAACTCACACTCATCGAGCTATGGGATGATAAGGGTATGATGACCCAAAACTCTCACAAGAAAGGCACATGCATCTATGAACAAGAAGGTACTAAGCAACTAGAACACATTACTAACCATCGGTGTTTCACAATTATGGGTAGGCGACAGAACTACAGGTTCAACTATACATTACACTCAATACACATTAATATTACTTATTTTATAACTCAACAAATTAAGTCAAAAGTTGTAGTTTTGTTTTCTAAGCACATTCCCTTACGATTCTTCTTAATTAACTTCCTCCTATTATGACATCACAAGTTTGTGTTATAAGGACCACTAAGGGGGCATGATATCTCACCATTTTGTAAAGGCGGAAAAGAGAATAAGTATTTACTTTACTCCAAGGGGAGGTAAATGAATTTTTTTTCCCTTTCTGTTCTTCTCTAGGGTTTATTATTATTATTATTATTATTAATTCACCAAGGTTAAAGCAAGGACCATTTTCTCTTTTATGTTCTAGTTTATTTTTAAACTTCAAGGCCAAATCTCCTCAATTATAGTTTTAAGATGTTTAGGGTAAGTCAACTTGTCAATTAAAAATTTAATGAGAAGGAAGGGTAAACATATCACACTATTACTTTTATGGGAGGGAGAGGTAAATCAACACATCACATTTTTGATTCTAAGGAAATAAATGACATTCAACATAGAAAACACATTATTAATTTTGTAAGAACTAGGAAACAATCAACCAACATGGATCATTCTGCATGTATACTTTGCTTAAGCTAAATTAAATGAAACAAGAACTACCACCTAAATAGTTCTATAACCTAGCTAAGACAAAGCCTAAGCACCATCAAGATAAAGAGCTAAACAAGATCTATACTAAACATCATAACTTTGAAACATAAGATCAAAACTAGCATGTTATTCAAAATATCTACTCTCCTAGATTACAAAAAAATGAATGGACCTATGTAGCTCCAATGGCAATCAAAAATTTCTTGTTTGATCCTTAAAGAATGCAAGAATAGGAGGCTTAGCTCTTCAAAATGGTGAACTCTCAAGAAAACAAAGGAAAGCTTTTAGTCTATTTTGCTATATGCTTTGCATTTGTCTTCTCAAGAAGTTTAGGTGTATGTATAAAGGTAGAAGGAGGGCTCCTTATATAGCCCAATGGATAAAGGAAACACTTCATCCCTTTGCATGTGGGATAAAGGTAAAACAAGATTAGGAATGGATAAGGTTGCTTTATAAAAGGCAACCTTACTTTAAAAGGGTTTAATTTATGCTTAGCAAGTCATGGGAGTTAGGGGGTGTGTTCTAATTAATCAAAGGTGATTAACTAATAGGTAGATGTAAGCTTATAGAAGCTAATTAGAGGAATATTAGTACGATTTAGGCTATTATAAGGGGATTAAATCAATTAAATATTGATTTATTAGTTAAATGAAGGGGAAAACTAATTAATTAATAATAATTAATTAGTCCAGATAGAAGGGTGATTAATTAACGGAAGTTCGTTAATTAGGGTGTTTTTGGATAGATGACTTAATTAATTAACATGTTGTAATTAATTAACAACGATAAGAGAGAATATGAGTGATTTTTGACGATATGTCACCAACTTACAGGGAAAGGGGATAATTAGCATAATTTAAGTATTTAAATTACTCGGGAATAATTATGGGTTTCTAAAAGGTTAAAGAAAGGACCATTTTCTCTTTCTAAGTTCCAATTTATTTGTTAAACTTCAAGGCCAAATCTCCTCAATTATAGTTTTATGATCTTTGGGTAAGCCAACTTGTCAATTAAAAATTTAATGAGAAGGAAGGTAAACATATCACATTATTATTTTTATGGGAGAGAGATATGAATCAACACATCACATTTTTAATTCTAAAGAAACAAGAGACATTCAACATAGAAAACACATTATTAATTTTGTAAGAACTAGGAAACAATCAACCAACATGGATCACAACAATATTTTGAGATTTTTCTACTAATCACAAGTATCATAAAACATTCCTAGTGGGTTCTAGAAGTCTCAAAATAGGTTACAAGGAAATCCCATTAAGAAAACATAATTACTTTTACTGATCTACTAGGGTTTAACAATCTTTGTTGTTTTGGCAAAAACATTTTACTCACATGATAAGACAAGGAAAGTTTTCAAATCTACACCCATATTACCAAAGGATACCACCAACCAAGAAATTGAAATGAAAAGGAAAGATTTCAATTATAAGAACACCAAATTCTTACTAGAAAGCCTCAAATGTAAGTAGACAACTAACTATCTATTCAACATGGCTTTACGATCAGGAGTTATAGTTTTGCAAGAAGAATCACATTATAAAATACCACCAAGATTAAATTATCAAGGTCTAATTATACTAACATCACCAGTGGCATGGTCCAAAAGACTCAAAGCATCCATAAGTGTCTCCATGTAACCCCAAGATTGATAGGTCAACATGAGCAAAACAAACACACTTAATTAAACACACTGCCCGAATGGGATTAAATCTAATCATGATTACTAAGATGAATACAATCCACAAGTCAATACATTTTTATAATGAAACATGGAAATCATGATAAAACTTAGCATGCCATTGATAAAAGGTCCTACCAAACAACCATATTTCCACTAATATCCACAACCCGATCGAAAGTAATCCAATCCTAACATAATTCATTAGCCCAAAATTAAACACCTCTACTCCGATGAGGTTCAAACTCTTACCGGATTGTAAGAGAATCACCACCACCGCTAATAACAAACTGCCAACTAGAATGCACAACACAATGAACTCTCTATCTAGTAAGGTCTAACAACAAAAAAGTCACTCTAAGATCCTAGACACACTCAACATTCCATGCATCCAAAACCAAGGAATAAATTTAAGCACCTAAGAAGACATTCAAGAACCAAGGTGTCACCCCATAGGAAACAACATAGAACTAACTCAACAAATAATGCATGTAGTGAGAATCACATAACATTTAACTAAGTAGCCAACTAGATAACAATCTCTAGTCACCGGTCAAAGTAAAATCCAAGAAATATTGGTTATCAAGGAAAGTGGCTAAGTAGTCACATTACAAAGTCTTAAAATTCTTGCAAAAAAAAAAATAACTGAAAGAGCCTCGAGCTTCTCAAATCAATCATAAAATAAGATGCTTTGTCCTCGATAAAATAACACAAGATTACGAATATAAAGCACAAATGTTAACTTCACATTCACTCCATATACCTTCATGATCACCAACATGGGTACTCTGCCTCATGGTCAGTTCCAAGGAGACATATGTAGGATTGGGTCATAAATGATACCCAAACTTAATTTCCACTCTCCCATATGGGTAACAAAATAAAAAACTACAACCCGAGACCATCTTTCATAACCATTGAAGGAGGATGCTCTCTAAACAACTTCTAATTAACTCTTCCCAACCCCAAGATCACAATCACTATTGTCCACCACAAGAATCACACCATACAATTTATCATTCCAACCACTCCAATAAGAAAGGGTCTTTAAAGGGCTTAACACATCATACAATAAAATCAAGAAATAGGACTTGTAAAACAACACATTTTCAAAGGGGAGGCAAGTTTCCACTACACTAGAAGCTCACAAAAATCAATTTAATTTGACATTCTTGGTTACCTAGGTTTAGAAAAACACCACTAAGCAAGCACAAACAATTTAAACAACTTATTATTTTATTATTATTTTAATTTTGACTGTATTCAGAGTAATGTAATATTTCTTCATATGTATTTCTTTTTTCAATTTTCAAACAAGGTTGTTTTCTAGATTAAAAGTGTGCTAGGTTTACAGTTCATGTCTCAAGTTTTCTAGTGTGCCCAAGGGTCCAAGCTTTGAACCCATGACTCTGATACCAAGTGTAACGCCCGCTAAAATCTTCCACTTGAGAACCAAGAACAACCTAGGTTTAGTTAGAAAAATTATGGAATAATTTTTTTTAAGTGTTAACAACCAAAGTCTCAAGGACAATTAAATTCAACTAATAACTTTTCCCATTATAACAATTACTAATTCCACATTATAAATCAATAAGTGTAATAAATCCACACCTAGCTCAAATCTCCTTAGGGATTAATTTAATCACTGATTACATTGACATTTTAGCTAAATATTCCCTGATTTAAAATTTTAGGGTTAAGGGTCCAAAACAATTAAATACCCAAGGTATTTAATTCCACAAGATCCACGACAAGAGCAAGGTTTAATTCAGGGGTGGGGAAAGAATACATATTTAAAATCATCAGAGTAAATTCTTACTTACCCACTCCTAGAACTTCGGTTAAAGATTCAATTTGATTTTTCCATTATTAACGCAATTAAAACTTCCTCAAAAAATTCCCATTAGATAGGGAATTTCCTCACCTTTCCGGTGATATAAAGAAGTCCTCCTAACTCCTCATACCTCTGAGTTACAGGGATGTCGGCATTTGGGGTGAAACTTTTCCCAAGAGCGGGCTGCCTTGGTTGGGCCTAGGGAGGAAAATTTTCCCCAGTTTAGAGGGCTGAAAAGTGGAATTTGGAGAGAAAATTCACTCGGAGAAGAAAAGTAGACGAGGTGGAGCGGGGAAAACTTTTCTAGATGCATTTAGCACTTTTTCTCTTTTGGGACAAAAAAATTTTACACCCGCACCTCCGTCGACACCCAGGGAGGCCACGTGGTAGATCCTTATTAGCTGCGGGTCAGGGTCGGGTGGGAAACATTTGGAAAATTTGACTTTTCAAAAGGAAAGGAAAAAAGGTCAAAAGGAACCTGCGCCTCCACCAATGAGAAGAAGCCACATTTCAGCCCAACCGTTGGTCTGCGGTTCGTGGTGGCCAGATAATTTGGAAATTTTGCCCAAAAGTTTTCTAAAGTGTTAAGGCTTAAAAGATCCACTCCTCCCCGATGCCTCGTGAAGCCATGTGGCAGCACCTGATTGGCGTGGGTCGGCGAGGCTATGGAGGAACTTACAAAAATTTCCAAATTTATTTTTGAAAGTGCTTAAGGTTAAAATCAATCCGAGCCTCCACCGACACCTAACGAAGCCATGTGTCGATCAATGATTGGTTGGGGAGGCGGGGCCGCGGAGGAAAAATTTCCAAATTAACTTTTTGGGCTTAGATCATTTTAGACAAAATGAAGGCTTGTGGATTAGCGGAGTGGTGGGAAACTTCATGACTTTACACCTTTTGGGAAAAAATTAAAAAAAGAAATTTTTAGCCCATGGTCTACCCAAGAATATTTTATTCATTTAAATTTGATAGTTAGATTATTTTGAGCCCAAATGAAGTAAAAAATTGAAAACCATAAATTTTGATAGGGAACTCGTTTTTTGGAAAACAAGGACTTTCTAGAAAGCTCTCTCAACATCCTCTTTGCACAAAAACCTTAAGAATTTGATTTTGATAAAGTTTAAAGGGTAAATTTTGAGAAAAACATCTTTCTATCACTTAGAAGTGAACTAGTATTTTTAACTTATCAATTTTGTTCAAATTTGTCATTAATTATTTTCATCTTACCAAACAGGCATGAAGGATTTCACTTGGAAGGTTTTAGGATAGATTACAAGATTAAATTTTCTTGATTGATTTGCATTCAAAAATTACCAATGTTCACACAACAGAAGACCTGCAATTTCACCTTTACTTGATTTGAAGGGTTCTTTAAAAATTTCTTGAGTGTTTTAGTTTAGTTTGGGGATCATTTTGATCTCATTAAGTCCAATTGAATATTTCATTTGTCTCTTATAGATTTGCAGGGTTGTTTTGGACATTTGATAAAAAGAAATCTAAAGTATATGGTGAAGTAGAAATGAAGTTTGTACATTTCAAGAATAGAGATTAAACTATCTCTTTTTCCATGCAATGAAAACATTGAATTTATTCCATGCTAGTTTTAAATAGTTTTCTTTCCTTCAATCAAAAGATAAAGACAAGAATGCAACTTCTATTATTCTTTTTTTTTTAATTAAACATTTCAAATGAGACAGAGTAGTGCAATATTTCTTCATACATGCTTCCTTTTCACTTTTATAAACAGAGATTTCCTATTGTATATTAAACATAGATTTCCAATGGAAATAATATCATATGAACAAGGAAAAACACTTCTATTATTTCAAAGGAATATCTTACAACTTCTTTCCCATTTATTTTCAAATTACAACATACCAAATGCATATCTTTCTTTTTTGTTCACAGGACTGAATACAAGATATATTCTTCCATAATCAATTATAACTTTCATGGCTAAAACAAGAGTAGTCTTTCCAACACAATAATATACAAGATTGTCCACTTCAAAGTTGGAAAAGGTTCCAATAAGAATAATCTCAACAAGGATTGTCAAATTTCTCTTTTTTTCTCAAGCTCCAAAATAACAACATGAATGACATTTATGAAAAAATAAAAACTCCTCTTTCATTTTCTTTATTTAAATTTGATCACAACATAACAGGGGAAAGACAATGCTTTTCACCCAAAAAAGACATCCAATGAAAAGGAGAAGCCACCCATCTTCATTGGCCCCCCTAGCCCCAACCATAATTCAATAGGAGATGTGTTTCCAACTCATCCAATGAAAACAGAGGCTCCCAAAAACACACATGTAAATTTCACATTTAAAACACAGTCCAAAAAATAGAATGTAGTTTGCAACCACATTAAAACATAACAAATAAAACTCAGGCTTCATCATGCAAGCCAAAGGAGAAAGAAACTATGGGGGATGTTGCTTATGCCTCCCAAAGGGAAATGGGTATCACCACCTGAGAACAAACCACAAATATATATATATATATATATATATATATATATATATATATATATATATATATATATATATATATATATATATATATATATATATATTTTCAAATCCTTGACATGCCCTTATGCCTCCCCAAGTACCCCTTATTCCTCACATTTCCTTATGCCTCCCCAACCTCTTATGGCACCCCATAACAAGTAAAGAAATGCAAGTTATTTCTTTTAAGGTGGAACCCAGATCCCAACTCCCTCCACACTTATACCTCCCCAAAACACTTATGCCTCCCATAGAAATACCCCATAGTCTTCTCCTACACCATCCCTAGGCCATCTACCCAAACAGCCCACACACATGCCAAAACATTCACAACAATAACATTTGCACAATTAAAAGAAGAGCATTTCAAGATCCAAGCTCTTACCTCTCCATAATGGAGTTTGTTCCAAGTTCCAACTAGCAAGCTTTCCAATACAAAACAGCCCAAGATCAATGAAACATGGGCTGTAAAAATCCTACAACCTTTCTCCAAAAATAAATGGCTCAAAATAACAAAATAATTCACCCAAAAGAAGTATGCAAAAGTGAAGCAACCAAAAGGGTGTAACCCCAAAACAATAAAATGAATTCAATATATAGAAGGGGAAGAGAGGAGGATGAGGTGGATCTTTGTAGGATGCCACATCACACATCCTCAACTCCAACTCACAAGTCAACTTCAATCTCTAAGACACAATAAATAAGTAGGTGAATAATATGACAGTTTTACTTACACACTCAAATCAAGCCCATATCCCAAAGGACTGAAATTAATTTCAAGCAAGAAGTGAAATTAAAACATTTAGCTAGACTTACAAAAATGCATAATGAAGGCTATATTTAAACTCTCCAACCATAGGTAAGGTTGGTATGCAAATTTAAGAGGTATGGAACAATTTTAACTTTTCCCACAAACCTCTAAAAATAGTCTCCAAGGAAAATTTTGAATTCTAAAGAAGATGAAGTGTTTCATACTCCAAATTTTACTTACATATCTCTTACACATTACTTACACATATCTTACAACATTTAATACAAGAGTCAACCACTCCAATAATTACTTTCTTATGACCCAATTTGATTAATTTATTTTAACAATATGATTACTCACATTATATACCACAATTTATTTAAATAAAAGGGGTAAACACATCACTTAATAAACACATACAAACATCAATAAAAGGAACCAAATAAATAAATACACATAACCCTTGGTCACATTTAAAGGTGATCCCCCATGGGAATCCCTAACACAATCAAACACACAAAAAATACAATTTCCATGGTGACCTTGTTGAATTCATCTAGAATTCCAATGTGGTTGGTCTCCAATCCCTCGATGTTTGTTGTGATATTTTAAACCTGCAAAATACAAATACCTCCTTCGGCCTCATGGCCATATCAGAACATCCAAATATATATAATTATAATTCCAAAATCATCAATATATATATGAATCACAAAAACATCCATAAAATCAACAATTTGTAATCTCATCAAAAACTATATGATCATCACATTTAATTCAATTTTCTAGGTCTATTCAACATATCACATATCACTTGTCGAACACATCCATAAATATAAACATGTCAAAAACATGTCAATATCCATATAAATGTCCCTAATAATCCACATTCATCATATATGAATCAAAGTCAATAATAATCCATGATCTGACATCTAACACCATACTAAATCAAAACTATAATATTGTCCATAATATAGTCGGTAGTATTAGGATCAATATCAAAAGTGTCAAAGGGAAGTGGGCACCACATTATTAGATATGCAAAATTGGATAGTGTCCCCAACACATCTACCACTGGAATGAGGACTCACAGTATGGCTAGAAATGAGGTCAATTTGGCCTTAATGGGTAAATTTTTGAAACTACTGAGCCATCCATAGTTTTAGAAGCCCTACAGTCTAAACCTTGGAAATATGCTATGGATGCAAAATATAAGTCACTTATGAAAAATAATGCATGGCAACTTACAGATCTTCCACCAGGGAAAAATCTGATTGGATGCAGATGGATATTCAAAATGAAGTACACAACAGATGAAAAATTGATAAACACAAGGATAGACTAGTTGCTAAGGAATATTTTAAAAAGAAGGCATTGATTATGAGGAATTTTTTTCTCCCACAACTAAGATAAAAAATTTCAGGTTAATATTTTCTCTAGCTGCATAATTTGGTTGTAAAATACACAAAATGGATGTGAAAAGTGCCTTTCTTAATGGTGATTTACAAGAAGAAGTTTACATGACTCAACTAGAAGGTTTTTTCATACTAGGTAAAAAGGAAAAGGTATGTAAACTCATAAAATCACTATATGGTCTAAAGTAGTCTCCCAGGGCATGGTACATAAAAATTGTGAGCATCTCATTCAACATGGATTCAACATGAGTCCATACGATCCTAATATCTATCTCAAAAGGAAAGGGGGAGATAATGATCGTTGTAGTATATGTCGATGATCTAGTCATCACTGGAGGATCAATGAGGATGATTGAGTCAAAAGAAAGATCTAACACGATCATTTGACATGACCGATCTCGAACTTCTAGGATTATTGTCTTGGACTTGAATTTTGGCAAAGAGAAAATCATATCTTTGTGTCAAGACTTCAACTGTCTTGAACAAATCCATCACCACATGTAAATGAAACTATATATCGGTAGTTGATCAGCAGTCTCATCTACTTGACTTACACTAGGCCGGATATTAGCTATGCAGTCAGCTATCTTTCAAGGTTCATGTAAGAACCAAGGGTTTTGTTATCCAAAATAAGCTCATGTTGATTTTTGGTTAACTGCACCCATTTTTCCTCCTTTAGTGCTTCAATATTTTTTTTAGATATTTTAAGCACTTAAGGTTTCTTGAAAGCATCTTCATCAGATGGTAAATTTATTCCCCTTTTCATAAATGTAAAGAAGTCCTTCTAATTTCTTGTATTTTTCAAATTGCGGGTTGGTGGGCCTAAGAAAGATTTTTATCCAAATGTAGGACGATTGGCATGGGGAAGAATTTTTTCCAAAAAGGAAGATTGTGGACCGAAGGAGACAATGGGAGATACTTTAGCACTTTGGCATCTTACGTAAATTGCACAAGATACAATTGTCTTCTTGTGGGCTAGGCAAGGTTTCCTTGCCAAGTGGAAAATGCAAATGCACAATTTTGGGGCCACGGAGGAAATTTTTCCCAAGTGGAAATTTGAAAATAACGGCGTGTTTTAGGAAAAAGCTGAAGTTTCGGGAGCGTGGGCTTGTGGAGAGCTTTCACACTTTTACATTTTTACACAAATGACACAAGTTGTAAGTGTAGGCCCATGATCCCGAGGAAGGTTTTTTCACCAAATGCAAAGATGTGAAGTGGTGGGCTTGCGGGCTTGTGGGAGACTTTTACACTTTTGCAATTTTTGTGCAAAAGGCACAATTTCAATTTTGAGCCCACAGAGCTTATGGACCAAAATGAATTTTAGGCCAATGGGGTTGTGGGATATTTTTGGAATTTTGCATTTTTCAAAAAGGTGTAAGTTGAATTTCGGGCCCAAGGATCCATTTTGCAAAACTTGTTTTTGCGCCTTTTTTGTATGGATTCGATTCAAATATTCAAATGGGCATAACTTTTAATCTAGTGCTTAAAATTAGAAAAATTTGATATTGTTGGAAATATCTCGACCTCCTCTACACCATAGAAGAATAAAATATTATTTTCAATAGGATTTGATGGGTGAGGATCTGAAAAACGTCTTTCACACCATTAATATGAGATTTGATTACTTTACCCGATCGATTTTGATTTGATCCCATACTTCCTTCTCCAACACGCAATAAAGACATGGAGAACCAAACCTGATAGTGTAGGTTATTATTTATTTATTAGGATAATTCTTACACTTGTGTTAGCCCTACACTTGTTGGTTTAACTTGCTTAGGTGTACTAGTTGTGTGGAGTTAGCTTTCTAGTTGTGTCGAGTTTGCTTCTCGCTTATGTGGAGTTATCTTACTAGTCTTTTGGAGTTAACTTAACTACGCCAGATATTAGTTAGTGTGAGTTCTTCACAACTGATTTAGGTAGTAGTTGCACCTCTCTCCTCCTATATGTACATATTTCTTGTTGAATAATTCAAGTCATTGTATTGTAATGTATTGAGCATTATGGATTATGATGGATTTCCATATATGGTATTTTAGCTCTTTTGTTTTGTAAATCTAATGTGGTGTGTTATTATCATCTGAGATCATGTCTTGGAATAATCTTCTTTTCATTCCTTTCATGGTATCAGAGATATAGATGATGTAGACATCCATCTGTAAGTTTTTCTTTGCAAACAAGGGTTTATTATTTTCATGTATTTGGAATTTTTTAGAAATTTTCTACAGATGAATTTTTATGCGAGAGGAAGTGCGGCATTGAATTTGGAAAGTACCAAAACCATAGAATTGACTGTTAACTCGACCATGTTTGGAGATAATCAAATCTACTCATTTTAAAGGGTTTTCTGGCACATTTCTCTAAAAATCTGTATAATTATGTTCAAACATATTTTTTTGATACAAATATGATATCATCTTTCACAGGGTTTCTTGAGAAACTTTCTGGGTTTCTCTCTGTTTTTTGATACTGAGCACGAGAAAAGAGATATTTACAATCAAAGTTTGTATTAACAATTGTACTTTTTGGGTGCATTCTTTTATCCATTGGATATAAGAGTGTACCTTCCAGATTCATTCTTTAACCTATTGGATATTGTGGTTTTAGATGCAATCTTTTATTTTGTACCCTCTAGGTGTATTCTTTTATCCATAGGATATAAGGGTGTACCTTCAATGCATTCTTGTACCCTCCGGATATTTTAGTTTTGGATGTAGTATTTTATCCATTGGATGCAGATCTGTACCCTCTGGGTGCATTCTTTTATCCACTGGATATAAGCGTGCAGCTTTCGGATATATTATTTTACCCTCTGGATATTTCTATTTTGGATGTAGTCTTTTATCCACTTGACGTAGATCTATACCCTTTGGGTGCATTCTTTTATCCATTGGATATAAACGTGCACCTTCTAGATGCATTCTTTTACCCTCTAGATATTGTGTTTTTAGGATGCGAGTCTTTTATCCATTAGACGCATATCTATACCCTCTAGGTGCATTATTTTATCCATTGCATATAAGTGTGTAGCTTCATATATTTATTTATTTGGAATTTGGTCATATTTTTTTGTTGCGTGCGGTTTTAGGTGAAGGAGAGGCTTCCATTGGATCTAGAAGGTAGGAAAACCCTAAGATCGACTATAAACTCGGTGATTTTAATGGGTTTTTGGCACATTTCTCCAAAAAACCATACAATTATGTTCATACATATTTTTGACACAAATATTATATCAAATTTATGGGTTTTTCGAGAAACTTTCTGGGTTTCTCTTTTTATCCACTAGACATAGATCTGTATCCTCTGGGTGCATTCTTTTATCCATTGGATATAAGGGTGTACCTTCCATAGATATATTCTTTTACCCTCTAGATATTTCTATTTTGGATGCAGTCTTTTATCCAATGGATGCAGATATGTACCCTCGGGAGCATTCTTTCACGGTTCATGCAAGAACCAAGGGTTTTGTTATCCAAAATAAGCTCATGTTGATTTTTAGTTAACTAGCACCATTTTTCCTCCTTTAGTGCTTCAATCTGATTTTTTAGATATTTTAAGCACTTAAGGTTTCTTGAAAGCATCTTCATCAGATGGTAAATTTCTTCCCCTTTCCAGAAATGTAAAGAAGTCCTTCTAACTCCTAATATTTTTCTAGATTCGCTCAGACGGGAAAGAAACTATGGAAATATTTTTCTTGGTTTGTTGTATTTCTCGAGATCTATATTGGGTTTTGTTCTGGTGAGGTAGAGCTTTTTCGGGTTGCATGAAAAATATTTTCAGTTCTTTCCAAAGGTTTTGGAAGGGGCCATGTTTTTAACTATTTGCACATTTTTAACTATTTCGAAAAATTTGTAGAAGGTCATTTTTGACTATTAATTTTTACTAGGAAGGCCATTTTTCGACACAATCCAAAAACTCATTGAAATCCTTAGCCCCCGGTCATATGGTATGGTCATATGAGGGCTTAAAGCTTATGATTCCTACTAATAGGTGCTTAACTTCAACACCCTTTAATTTTATTTACATGTGGAGGTGACAACATTTTATTTCATTTTAGTGGCGGTGAAAATAAATAGCAGAGAAAAATATTGAAAAGTTTGTATCTTTTGCTTGGTAACTCGGTTTTGAGTGTTGTTTTTTTACAAAAGTGCTTGTTTTTTCATGCTCTTTCCATTAGAAATATTTATTTTGAGACTTGCACTATAATTATAAAGTGTCAAATATGGAGGAGTGTTGTAATCAATTATGGACGTAATTTCAGTTGAGCTTGACGTCCTAAAATTTTGGGAGTTACATTCTTCTCTATCATGGATTCTGAGAATGATATGCTTTTCTCTGAAGTGTGTGGAATTCAAGAGGATATTGTAAAATTTGTGGAAGAAAATAGATCACTCAAGAAGTGAAATTCTCTTCTACAATCACTCATTCATGATAAGGATACAATAATCCACTCCCTACAGCAACAACTTGCTAGCCTACAACATCACCATGATATTGTGGACAGCCATATCCATGCTCCTAGTCCACTTGTAGCTATTGCTCCTGTACCCACTAACATTGATCTATTAGTCTTTGAGCATGTTCCTGCTCTTGATGCTTCTAAACCTGTGAGGCTTGTTACTGCATGCTCTTCCACATTTGTGCCTATTACAGTACCACATGTTGTGTATCCTATTTCTACTCAACTGCATGGCCTTTTTGAGAAGTGTACCACTACCTTCAGTTCTCGCATGCTCCGTTTTATGGGTTTCACACGGATGGAGGTATTGGCAGACACTCACAGGGTATTATTTCCCCTCTTCCACATGTTAAGTGGAATTCTTGCCATGACATTGGTTTTCATGCAGATACTTCATTGGGATCACACATTGACAGAGCTCCTTTTTTTTTTGCTCAACTCTTTTTGAGGATCATGAGCAACACATGAGTTCTGCATCTTCACTTAGGCTTGAGAAACCTAAGATTTCAGCTGTTAGACATGATCAACTTGACACACATTTTGATGTTCTTTTGCATGCACCCATTGTGTATTTTACACCAAGTCATATGCAGGCATCTTCTTCATCCATCTATGTTGATTTGGGGTGGATATCTGATCACTCATGGTGGCGACATAGGCATTCATTGAGAGGACTCTACATGCATGGCTCCTCCACCATTCGGCCTCTTGCTCCACTTTCTATACCTTCTACATTGTGATGCTTCTTATTTTGAGCATTTTTATTTAGTAGGTGTAGTGTATCTCTCTTGTTTGTTGAGAGATTTTGTATCTATATTTTCGACACTTTTGGCATGTTGACAATATCTCTTGGGGATCTATTCTGGTGCATTCCAGTGTTAGTTTGTCAATTTTCAAGTAGTTGTTTTGACAACTCATACAAATTTGTAGCATCCCTCCACCCATTCAGCAGTATGGGAGGGTGTGGTGTTCATCCCACTGTTTTTATTATTGGTAAATAGTTTTGAAGGGACTATACCCTGATTACATGATGGCCTAAAAGCCAGATAATATACTAAGAAGCTCCACAAAACAGAAGGATCAGAATCTAGAATAGGCATTGAATCCATAGGTAACCAAAAAAGAGTTACAACATAACAACAAAACAGAGTGTACGCTGCAACAAAGCAGCCAAAAATAACAACAAAACAAAAAAAACACTGATGGAAGTCAGCATCTGCAACGAAGAACATCTTTACTTCTTGGTGGCTCTGTTGATTCTGGATTTGATAGTTTGCAAAGAGGTAAACAAGGTCAACAATGCCATCATGTGAGTGGGGTCCTTAGCATCCAGCTTTTTAATGGTCTGACTTCTTTCTTTATCCGTACCCCATAGAGTTTCCGGGATCTCACTAAGAACAGAGACACTGCGTACATGTTGTTCAAGGAAGTCACCAATTGCATTAAAAATTGCCATGTTGTGATCATGGTGATCCTTAGCTTTCCCCAGATGGTTGTCCAGGGAGTTTAAATTTTTATAGATATCCTCAATTTGTGTATTGTCAAGATCAAAATCCTCCTCCCTCTTCCTTTTACCTTTTTGCTTAGTCAAGTTCTGTACTTCTTCTTTCAGATTGAACATATCTTTTTCTAAGGCTTCCAGCCTTTGGGTAGTACTCTCTGTGTGTGAAGCCACTTGATGACCTGCTCTACTAATATGAAGGAGGTTTTGAACATCCTCCAATTCCTGAGTGCTGTGAAGAATTCTCCCCAAACAGGGATATCCAGCTTGGGTGTCTTTTTGAGACCTAGTTTTAGGTTTGGCCGTGGTAGAGGTGATGGGGGTGGGAGCCATGATGGAAGGGATGGGAGTGGGGGTGGGAGCCATGATGGAAGGGATGGGGGTGTGAGTGGGGGTATTGGTGGTGGGATGTAATGGAGGAGAGCTGGGGAAGAAGGGAGGCTGGGAAACTTTGAGACACAAAGCTTGTGCAACAAGAAAATTAGACCTTGATGCAGGGGGACCGCATGGGTATGTTTCTAAACTCCAGAATGGAGCGTTCGAGAGAGCTTAGAAGGTAATGTGGGAAACATACCATGATATTCCTGTGGAAATGGTTGAGGAACACCAGATGTTTTGTGGGCACTGTGACATATCTCCCCTCCAGAGAGATGTAACGAACCATCATGCGGGTGATTTCATCAAATGGCGAGGGTATGGAGCTTACCTTCAAACCCATAGTAATGAAGATCAACTCCTCATTGTCAGAAAAACTTCTTTTCCTCAACCACTTTATCGATCCTCTTGTTGAAAAAATGGAATCCATCCATCCCAAGGCCTGTAGCTTCAGCAATGAGTTCTTCATTAACAGAGATTTTTGCCCACCATATTCTACTTTCTGATCCTTCCACTCCATCACAAACTAAATAGATATGTTCTGATCATGCCCCTAGATCCTATCAATAAAGTTTGTGATTCCTCCCTACTTAAGCAGATTCCAAAGCACCTTGTTGCTCTTCCATTCTGGGTCTCTGCTGGGCTCAATCTGACAAGGCTCCTCCCATTTTATCCTTTCTAGAATGCTTGAAACTACTTTCTTTGAAACCCTTTTGTGAACTTGCTAGATGAAATGCAGTTAACAATCTATCTTTCTCTATTTTTAAGAAGTCCTCTCACATGTTGGGAGTAATGATAATTAATGCAGCCATAACTTACATGGGAGTTCCCACAAGTGACTACATGAATGCTTACTTTGTATCTGTGATTTCCCACATGTGTGAACTTTTAACTCCTCAAAATCCCACTTTAAGTCATCATTTTCCTTACTGCGTACTTGAGTGCCCTCAAAGATCTACTTAAGAGATTCTTTATATATGAGATGCCCACATGTGTGAATTTAATCTCCACAAAATCCCATTCCAAAAGATCATTATCCTTACTCCGTACTTGAGTGTCTATAATTATCCGCATGAATGTTGTTTTGAACCTACTCAGGGATGCAATTACCATTATCCCAAATATTAAAATTAATATTTATGCCATAATTAGCCAATGCATCAGCCACTTTGTTTCCCTCCCTGTATGTATGCTTGATCTAGATATTGTTGAAGGTTTGGCAGATACTTATGGATTCCATGATGAAATCCTTGATGTTCCAGCTTGGTGGTGAAGACTGATTTAGATGGTTGATAATATTCAGTGAGTCTCCTTCCAGAATAAGATTTTGAACATTATGAGTCTAAGAAATTCTAAGACCCCATAGAGCGGCCAATGCTTCAACATAATGATTCATTTGTATCCCCATTTTACCAGCATAAGCAACTATAAGACTACCTCTGTGATCCCGAATCACTCCTCCCCCAACAACTATCCCAGGATTTCCCTTAGAGGCCCCATCAAAGTTCAGCTTATGCCAATTAAGATCAGGAGGGTTCCAATATATCAAAGACCTATCAATGTTACTACAGGTGCTATTCTGAATACTATCAGCTCCAATCTTCCATTGGGACAAGATATGCTCTTCATTTTCAGGGTAACTCTTGTTCTTAGGAGGTTTAAATCTTACAATGTTCTCTTTAACAACATTAGAGATTTTAACAATGCTTGAGCTTGCACTGTTGTTTACTATTTCTAAAGATGATATCATTTCTATCTTTCCATATCCTCCAAATAGTATGAGGCATTACCAACTTCCAGAGTCTTCTCACACACAAGTGTTTAAAGGGAGGACTCCATTGGGTCCAAAACTAAATGAAATCTTTTGGTACAGTCCAGAAACTTTGAAATTAGAAAAGACAAAACTCCAGATTTTAATGGCATACTCACAATGGATAAACAAATGTCTGATATCCTCATATTATTTTTTACAGAGATGACATCTATTTGGCATTATAAAACCTTTTCTTATCAAGTTATCAGTGGTGAGAATTCTGCCCCTGAGAGCAAGCCAAAAGAAAAAATTTATTTTGGGAGTGAGCTCAGTCATCCAAATCCTGCTCCAGTTGAACTCACTTTGAATAGTTTCAAAGAAAGAATTATAACCAGTTTTAACAGAATACTCACCATCAATAGAATTGTTCTAGACCAATTCATCCTTAACATCTAGTTGACTTAAGGGGATAAGGTCCAACTGATCTTGCAAAGAGGAAATAATTTGATTCAGATCATCTCTATCCACAAAAGCTTTTTCCATTTCTTCTTGTTGTCATCTCTTTCAATGTAATCCATGATTCTTTTACCATACTTACTTTCAAGGTTGTCCTTAGCTGCACCAAATCTATCAATAAGACTACAGTTGAACCAGTTATCCCCCAAAATTTTATATCTCTGCCATTCCCCACTTTCCATTTGCTTCCTTGTTTGATGAAATTTCTGATCTGAACTAAATTATTCCAAAATGGAACCATAAGGAAGATGCTCATCCTGAAGAAAAGAAATGACTAGCTTGTTGATTTAGATATTTGGCCTTAATTAGCTCAATCCAGGGTTGTTTCTCTGAGAGCATTCTCCATCCCATTTTCACAATAAGAGCCTCATTCATTTTCTTTATGTCTTTTATACCCAGGCCCCCAATTTTTTTGGGAGTGCAAACTTGATCCCAAGCAACCAAGTGATATTTAAATTTATCCTCCATGCCCTGCCATAAGAAGTTTTTCTGTATCCTCTCAATTTTTTCTCTGAAAGCAGAAGGGATTTTATAGAGAGACATAATATAAATAGGGAGATTTTGAAGAGTGCTTTTTATGAGCAGACACTTACCAGCACTAGACAGAATGGCTCCTTTCCAGCCAGCCATTTTCTTTTGGAATCTCTCCAACAGGTCATTCCAAACTTTGATTGAAACTTTTTTAGTACCAAGGGGGAGCCCTAGATAAGTAGCAGGAAGTGAACTGATTTTACAGCCCAAAATTTTAGCAATTTTAATTTGTCTTTCATCAGGGGTGTTAAAAAAGAAAATGGAGCTTTTATCATAATTAATCTCTTGCCCAGAAGCAGATTCATAAAGTTTCATAATAGACTTTTTTTCTTTAGCTTCAAGGATGGAAGCCATTAAAAGAAGGATTGTATCATCCACAAATTGCTGATGAGAAGTTGCTTGGCTAGTGGAAGTGGGCTTAGAGCCTTTCAAAAGACCATCTATGACTGCTTTATCAATTGTTCTACTAAGACTGTCTACCATAAGAATGAATAGCAAAGGGGATATTGGGTCCCCTTGCCTTAGCCCTCTACTACTTGTGAAAAATCCCACCAGCTCTCCATTGACCACCACTGAGAATCTGGACCGTAGTGATGCATGCCTTAATAATTTTTCTTGAATTTAGCTAGAAAACCAAATTTTGCCAAAACTTTGTCCAGAAAGACCCAGGAGACTTTATCAAAGGCTTTATTCATATCAAGTTTAAGGACCATATTTTCTTTTTTGTTATTATCCATAGAGTGTATGGTCTCATGAACCATAATCACACCATCCTGAATAATCCTACCTTTAATGAAACCACTCTACTACTTTGAAATTAAATCATTCATAATGAATTGTAATCAGTAGCAATGATCTTGGTGAAAATTCTATAGATAACATTCACTAGACTGATGGGTCTGAAGTCTTTGAAATCCTTAGCATCCATTTTTTTGGAGCAAGCACAATGTGGGTGTTGTTCAACTCTTTCAAAAGATCCCCAGTTCTATAAAATTCATTCACCACCCTGAGAAGATCATCCGAATGATTTCCCAAAATTTCTGAAAAAAGTTAACTGAAAACCATCCGGGCCTCAGTGCCTTATCCCCTTCAAGAGTAAACACAATTTTTGAAGTTCTTCTAATGTGACTACTTTAGTGATATCTTTAAATCTCTACTCTTCAATTTTATCTTGGGGGATAGCCTCCAACATAAAAGAAGTTGCCTCATCAGTGATGTTAGTCTTCTCATTGAGAAGTTTTTCATAAAATTTAAGAGCCTCCTCTTTGATGCTTTTTGGGTCTTTTATAACAGTGCCATTTCCTTTAGCAACTTCCATTATCCTATTGCATGCTCTATGTTTAAGTGTGGTCATATGAAAGAACTTCATATTTCTGTCTCCTCCTTTTAGCCAAATAGCCCTAGATTTGAGTCTCCATAGGGATTCTTCTCTGCTACAAATCGTATGCAGTTCTGAAAGAATATTCTTTTCCATAGTCTGGTCTTCAAGAGATCTCCCCATTATATTCATCTTGGTTTCCAGATCTTGGAGCTTTTGTTTTAAATCCTTCTTCTTTTCAAACACATTTCCAAAAACTCTTTTATTCCAAATTTTCACCTATTTTTTAACATTTTTGAGTTTCTGAATAAGTCTAAATTGAGCAGTGCCCTCACCATCCCCAATCCACCATTCTTTAATTTTATCATGTATGTCATCATGTTCCATCCACATATTTTCAAATTTAAAGGAACTTCTGGTGGGCTTAGTCCAATTGAAGAGTTTTAAAGCAATCAGATTGTGGTCCGACCCAATTCTGGTAGAGAAGAAAGATGAAAGTCCTGATTAAGAATCCAACTTGCAGATATTAGTGCTCTATCAAGTCTAACTTGGATTAGATCTTTCCCCATCCTTCTGTTAGTCCAGGTGAATTGATTTCCATGAAGATCCACATCCAAAAGATTAAGATCAACAACAAAATCAGTAAATTCATCCATGCCTGTGGAAAACTAGAGTTTCCTCCTTGTTTTTCACCTGGGTTTAGAGGAGAATTAAAGTCACCCATGATAAGCCAGTTGGTAGTTGTATGTTGACTTCTGAAAGTCTTGAGATCAGACCAAAGTTTACGTCTCCCAATAACCGTATTAGGGGCATAGATATTAGAAATAATCCACTCACAATTGTTCTCAATAACATGAAATTTAATAGCAAGATGGTTAGTACTAATAGTAAGAATCATACCAGTAAACTACCTTTTATCCCAAAATGTAGCCAAGACCACCTAAAGCTCCCTGAGAATCCACCACAGCCATGTCGGAATTATCCTAGAAATTCTTTTTGTTTATTTCAAGAACCTTAGCGTTCATCTTAGTTTCCTACAGAAATCAAAATACTAGGTCTACTAGACTCCCATAACTCCTTGATTATTCTTTGTTTGGAGTTTCCATTTAGCCCTTGATGTTCCAAGATATGATCTTCATTTAATGTAGTAGGTGTTGGGATTTCCTGATGGTTCAATTGCTGTCATGAGTGCCATCTGCAATGTCTATCTCTGTTCTCTTGGTTCTAAGAGCCTTTTTTGAGGGTCTTCCTCTTTTAGAGCTACTTCCAAAATCTACTATTCTTCTAGTAGATGATCTAGTGGTTCTGATGTTGAAGTTCCCAATTGTCAATTTTCTTTTTCTTTTCATTGTAGAGCGAATCTGGGATCTTTTCAAATCCTTTCATTCTCTTTTTTTTTTGAAATGACCTCTATGAATCTAGTAGTTAGCTCAGTCTTCCTCATAAAAATTGTTTTCTCTTAGCGGCATTACTTCTCCCTCCTCTTTCTCTCCCTGTTTATTGTCAACAGTTGTAGATTTGCTGATTTGTTGCTAGAAAGTGGGTTCCCACTTTTGGGTGTTTTTTTACTATTTACCCACGGAGAGCTTTTCTGTAATGCTTCCGCTGGTTCCATGGTATCCTTCTCCTCACCCACCATTTCCTCAATGATGCATAAAGGATTCAGGTTATCTATCATAGTTTCCTTAGTGATATTTTGAGTTTCCACAATCTGGGCAAGATCCTTAGAAATAATATTTACTTTCACTGTTCCCTCTTGCTCATCAACCTCCAGAGTCACCTTTACTGGATTTTGCATTTCTGAATCTTCTTTGTTGCTTATGATTGCTCCATGTAAAGCTTCACCGGGGTTTTTGGATGCCATAACTTTCTACAGACTAGGGGTTTCCTGATAGGAGTTCTGAACCCCTTTTTTTTTTTTTTCTTGTAGTTCAACACAGGTTGGTTAAGGGATTTTTCTTCCCTTTGGCTTTCCTTTCTATATCATCCTAGCTTCTTGTGCCTGAGTACCATCTCCTTCAAGTTGTTCTTTCTTACTTTGTTTATCCTCTTGGGAGATCTCCTTATTAGGCATTTTCTGGTGAAATGTCCTATATGATGACATTGCTTACATCTCAAATGAAAGGTTTCATAATCGATCTTTTGGTGCCAAATGCCATACTTGGATTTTAGAGTGATATGATCCAGTAACTCCTGCTCCATTTCAGAAGAGATGCAGAATCTAGCAAAAGCTAGTCTGGATCTATTCCTCATGGGCCCATCAAGCCCAATCAGAGCACCAAGGGATTTAGCAATATTTAATAGAATCTCATCATCCCAATATTGGAGAGGTAACCCTGGGAGTCTACACCAGATTGGAATGGTGTTTATATTCTCAATGTTTGGATCAAACCCAGATACCATTTTTTTAGAAAAAAGGCCCATATTGCCCAGCCACCACGGGCCTCCCAGAAGCACCGATTCCAAATCCATCTATTGATTAAATTTATCCAGAAAAAACCCCTTGACATAATGGTAATACTCAGATCCCCTTTTGGTTTCCACTTTCTAAAAGCCCATTTTCTAATGACATCAATATTAGGTCTGGAGCCTAGAAACTTACCAACTAGGGAAAGATTCACTTTGTCCAAAGCCCTATGCAAGCAACCATCTGGCACCTTTAGACAGGTAACCCCTTCATTTTCCTTCTCCCACATGAACTGCCCTTTTTCTAGAGATTGCGGACCCACATTTCTGATGGGGTTTTGAAGAATCTTATTCCAGGCCAAAGGTGTGGATCCTAGCATGCTCACTTTCTCTGCTTGCAACTTAACCATCCGATTCAAGTCAGAAAGCAGCCCTTTCTCCCTCCATTGCTACTTTGGTTATTGTTCTTGGATTATGGCACACCTATTAGTAGCAATTGATCAAATTATGTTTTGTATTTTTTTTACACTTTTGACATCACTCCATTGATAGTCTCCTTGCATGGAGCTATCCTGGTGAAGCCTAGTTTCAAATGTTTTTGAGTTCTATGATCAAGCAGTGGATTCAGACCACAATGTGCACCAAAGTTCTTTAGCCTTGTACAAGTTTATGGAGCCGAGCTTCTTCGGATATCTTGTAGCAAGATTTTCTCTCTACTTTGTTATTACTAGCTTTGGGTACCTTGCGGTGTCCATTTTCTCTAGTTATTGTACATGGGTACCTCATTAGACTCGTTGCCATGACCCACCTTCTTTTCCACCCACCTATGTTATGTTTATGGGAGGGTATTAGTGTAGGTTATTATTTATCCTTTTATTTATTTATTAGGATAATTCTTACACTTTTCTTATCCCTAAACTTGTTAGGTTAGCTTTCTTAGGTGTACTAGTTGTGTGGACTTAGCTTACTAGTTGTGTTGAGTTAGCTTCTCGGTTATGTGGAGTTGACTTATGAGTATTTTGGACTTAACTTAACTACTAGTATCATTTAGTGGGACTTCTTCACCACTGATTTAGGTAGTAGTTGCACTTCCCTCCTGCTATATGTATATCTTTCTTATTGACTAATTAAAGTCATTGTACTGTAATGTATTTATAATTATGGATTATGATGGATTTCCATATATGGTAGTTTAGCTCTTCTATTTTGCAAATATAATGTGGTGTGCTATTACAATATCGAGATCATTGCTTGGAAAAATCTTCTTATTGTTCCTTTCACCAATTGGATTTTATGGGTGAGGATTAAAAACATCTTTCATGCCATTAATATGAGATCTGATTTCTTTGAGAACTACACTAGATTTGATCCGCCTTTCTTCCTTCTCCAACACGCCAAATAGACATGGAGAACCAGACTTGACAGATTGTAGGTGGATTTACAGGGCATTGATGGCTGGTGGTTGAGTTTCCAAATCATATTTCCCTCCCTCTCTTCGCTTCATCTATAAATGTAAGAGCTTGGCTCTTTGTAAATGGTTGGACATTTTGGCTTTGCCCCTCCCTTCTTCTCTGGTTTATAGACGAATTTGTGGAGTTCAAACCTTCCATTAAAACTATAATGTAATCCTATGCCTCTTGGCCATTGTAATGTTCTGTATCAATCTGTGGAGCAATAAAATAAGCTTGTGGATGATTTCAACCCTTTCTTATATTCATTGCATCTTACTGATCTTTCATTACAACCCTAGTTATCTGTGTATTGGTGATTGTATTACATTTTTGGGTCTGTGTTTACTGGCAAAGTAGGTGTTCAACATTCCTTTAGTGCATCACCTATGTTAGTTTAGATTTAATTTCTTGCATCTTCTTAACCCTATCTCCTTTGCGAGTTAGAATAGGTTTTAGGATAAATCCTCTATAAATTGTATGTGTGCACCTGAATAGAGGAATAGGAACCAACCTTCATCTAGAGATTTTCTCGATTGCAAATTCCCACACTTTGGGAAAATCTCCATGTTATGCAATCACACTGAGAGTCTCACCCATTGAGTTGCATACATTTCAGGGGTGTTGTGATTTCACACTAACAGGTTTCTCAATGGAAAGTAGGAAAGTGGATATTGAGGTACATCAGAGGAACTATAGACTATGGCCTAGAATACAAGAAGAATAATAACTTCTTCTTGATAGGATATTCAGATTCAAATCATGCAAGAAACATAGATGATAGGAAATCCACTTCAAGATTTGTATTCTTTTTGGGATCTGGACTGATATCATGGGGGAGTAAGAAGCATACTTGTGTTTCAAGATCCTCCACAGAATCGAATATCGTGCGCATGGGTGGCACTTTACGTGAAGTGATATGGCTCCGACGTGTATACTTGAAGGATTGGGAATACCACAGAAAGATCCAACTATCCTATATGTTGATAACGAAGGAGTAGTAAAACTTGTTCGAATCTAGTTTTCATGAGCATACCAAAAACATTGAGGTGTAGGTACATTTCATTCACAAACATGTTTAGAACAATGACATCTAGCTCCAATATTTCCCAACAGATATGTAACGTGCATATGTCTTCACAAAGTCACTTGCTCGAGGAAAATTTGAGGGTTTTAGATAATTTATGTCTTGTTCACTTGAGACCATGCAGAATTAAGGGGGGAATGTTAGGAATAAAATTAATATTAATTCATCATTAGTTTATATTTGAATAAATGTAATAAGTAAAAGTATTTAATTTAATTACTTTAAACTTATGTCAATAGGTATTAGTTATCCTTAGTTGTTAGTTAACTAAGTGATAGTGTTCTCATCCCTATGTTTGTGGGATCATGTTCTATCTTGCATATTTTGTTCCTAGATGATTTCCATGAGGGGAAATAGGGGTAGTTAGGGGCAATATGCTATTTCTGCATATTTTCTCATATTAGATGATTTTTTCCATATATTGTGGATGAGATAGAAGCTATCCAATATCTATAAATATTGCAGCTCTCTCATTTTTTTGTAATGCTTGATTTTGATATTAATAAAATACACAAGCACCCTTTTTTCTATATAAATCTTCTATGTCAAATATTATTTTCAAGTATTCATTGTCAAGAAAATTTAAATAAATTACATGATTCCATTAAATCCTACTTCAAACAAATTTGTAGGGATTGATAAATTAGGACTTCACCATTAAATAGTAGTATCAGTTAGATATAATGTAATTAAATAATATTCAATTGTTTTCTCTAAGTTTTAAGTTTACACAATATTTATTGAACTTGATTTTTCACCATTTGTAAGAGAAATTATACATGTGACAATCTCATAAGAGGTTCAACTTAAAAATTTATTCAAAACAACCACATGAAATCTCCATATAAATAAAATTCAATATAGAAGTCTATTGTTACTATTAAATTAAAGTTTAAAAAGCCCAATATTCCCACCAATTATTAAGACCATTTCCCAATTATAATAGAATATACTTTGAGATAATGAATCTAGAGGAGAAGTATCCATATATGTATGAATCAAGTGATGAAGTTGTATAATATGTAGATGATTTGGAATTGATGAGGGACTTAGGGATTCACAAAGTTACTAAAAAACATGAAGTTTTCATATGTAAATATTTGTTTTCACATGTGTTATCTCATTGCACAGTAAAATATGGAGCCCTAATATTTAATGTAAAAGAACTATCCCTAGTAAATGAGGGGGCATTTAATGACCTTTATCACTTACCCAAGGCATAACTAATATAGTTTATGATGATAACTCTGTTATACGATTAATGGGGAGATAGATGTATAGATGATGGTTTGGTTGAATTTACAAATTTCCATGTTAACTTGAAGAAAAAAATCACTTAAGGATTGTATTCCACCACTTTAAGAAAGTGATCAGATTTTCTATGACACTACTCAAGAGTATTTGATGAGAAAAAAATATTGTGGACTGACACCCCTATTAGTAATGATTATACAGATGGAATAAAAACCATATTAGGGATATTTGATTGCCTCAAATTTATAAGAGAAATGGAATATGGCCCGCTCAGAGCCAAATAAAATTTTCTAAATGGCTTCTTATTTAGTTGATGTTACATGTTCTCAATCAGAGTTCAAGTATATAGTACTTTCCCTTTGTAGCCTCAAAATCAAATCATTCATTTAGTCTATGGTTGTCTTTACCACCAAAAGTATGGTTAGTTCATTCACAATAACTTTTACCACACAATATATAAAGCAATATATAGGAGAGATATGCCAAGAATTTCATCAATGATGAAAGGATTAATTGTGGAGAGATGTGGTTACTAATATTTTGAAGACTACACAATAATCAGAGTGGATGTTTGTTACACTCTTCCCAATGTACTACTCAAATACATGCCAAAAAAATAGTTTTCCATTGAGGTGGAAAGTGAAATTATTTATGGAATAGTGGGATATTAAAGACCAAAAAATAGAGATTATGGTTTGACATCCCATTTTGGTGATGTAGATTTTAAAATTTGAAATCAATAGTCAATGCATAAGGTGTAGGGAAGAATCTTTAATTTAAGGATCAAGCACCGTTTAGGCATTGATATCTTAAAGGGGAAATAAGAAAGCATTTTATTTTACTAAAGCAAAAAATTAGGATAAAGGTTTATCTAGAACATGAATATATTTTAGATGACCAAATCTACATGAACCCCAAATAGAAACTCGGGTGTATGAGAGGAAAGTGAAATTTTATATTATCCAGGTTGAGAATGAAGAAATAGTTTAAGAGGGATAAAAAGGAGTATGAAGAATATCATGAACAAAAAGGATTTTCAAGGATTTGAAAAAAATGAAAGTGGGTCCCAACTACTAGGATCGATAAGGTACCTAACTACAAACATGAAAAACAAGAAGGAAGGACTCAACTAGAATCCCCAAGTACACTCGTAACTAAAGGTAACAAGGAGAAGCCAAGGGATTGGTGAAGATGACAACAACCTAATTAGGTGTGGGAATGAGCTCCAAGTGAACAAATCCATCTTAGAATAACTACTGAATGAAGTGCATATGAATCTCTATCTTCTTGGTACATTGGTGCTCAATCAGGCTACACAAAATCTCAATTAAAATTTTGTTATCACACCAGATCAAAGTGGGAGCCTAGTATATAAATCCTGGCTCACCAAGTAACTGTTGAATCCATAGAGCCTCCTATCCAACCTTAATAGTACCTTTGTATTTTTCCTTAGTTGATGAAAATACAACTGCATTCTATTTGTTATATGCCCATGTAACAATACCAAATCTAAGGTGAAATAAAAATCCAAAATTAGATTGGAAGGTATCAAACTAGTCCACCCCAATACATATTTTTGAATCCCTCAATATTATAAGATCCTTGTGGTGTGTACTGAATGTCAAATTTCAATGTGTCCTAAATATAGTGTAAAATATACTTGGCTTATTTCCTGTGGCTCCCATGGGGCTCATGGGAGAAAGGAGAGACCAAGTTGAAGAAAAATTGATATCATGGCATGTATGTGTTAAGTATAAAATATTTCTAACCAACTTCCTATATAAGGTAGGATCAAAATATTTTTATTGGTATTCAACAGTTACATCAATACATGACTGATAGGGTGTGGGAGAAGGCTTATAACAAGCCATGCCAAAATGATGAAGAATATTTGTGGAATAATTTTTTTATCTAATATAAATACCTTTAGGAGTATAATGAACCAAAAGGAACAATAATGAGTTGAAATCCAAAAGGAAAGATAGATCACCTAGTCTTTTTCCATGAAAGGCTAAAGAAGGTTTCTGGAGTAACATCCATGCTAATGTGTCTATGATGTTGAGCCATGTTTTCATTTAAACATATAAAAATATATTCAAGTGAATCAGTATCACGAGATATAAAATTGAGATAAATGAGCTGCTAAAATATACAAAATGAAAATAAATAGGAATGAATACATGTGATTGTGCTAAATATTATGATGATGTCACATGTGGTCAAAATCTAGAACTAAATGTACTAAATTTGAATAGTTGGGTGCATTGAAATGAGATAATATGGAAAATAAACACATGTCTCATAATGAAACAAAGTAGCATATCTTGAGTGCATGTTGAATAAAACAATATGGAGTTTCTTCCATATATGAGAGCAAGAGAATGTCTTCACATTGTGTATGGAGAATTTTATGATGGATTTAAAGACAACTCTAAGTTATTAAAATATTGCAAACCTTAATAGAATACATGATAATTTCAAAGACATTCATGTTTGTAGAAAAACCATTGATGATATGTGTCTTTAGGTTGTCAATATGTTACATATTTTAAGAAAATGGGATAAATTCCACTTATATTTTCCCTATTGTCTAGCCCTAAGCCTCCCTATGATAACAACTATCTGATATCCATATGACCCAGCTATATGGTGACTAGGGGAGCCAAATATAGGGTGATGTTTGGATGAACATAGGATGGCTACGATACCTACCTATAGAGTGACTATCGAACCTATTATAGGAAAACATGGATCCAACTATAAGGAAACTATGGAATTTGACTATAGAGGATTTATGTAAATTGGATCTATGAGGGAAACTATGGAATCACACTATAAGGTGAATTTGGAGTTCAACTATAGGGGAACTATGGTATCCGACTATAAGTTAAATTTATTTTTACAATTAAACATATAAAAAATAGGTTTTAGTTAATTAATATAGATTAATATTGTATTATAATTATTATAATTCCAAATAAGGGTAAGGTCTTCTCTTTATTTTTTAGTTTTTCACTTTAACTTGTATATTATTCTATTTTATAATTACTGAATAATTGTTGTAGTCATTTTTAATTATATTTACTTACTAGTAAAGTTTTAGGTATAGTTAAATAGTTAAAATAGATTAAAAACACTTATTCAAATGAATTTATATGAGCTCACTCAATGATTAATAAGTTTAGTTGGCTATTTGGTTACTATTGCATTTATTCAAATCCTATCTAAATGTGTTGTGGGTGACTAATTTCATGTGATGTTTGGATCATAAAAATGTTTCATTATCACACTAGATAAAATATTTCAATAAAACTAATATTAGTAAAATTTATTGAAGGGTGATACCATTCGTGAACTCATCTAGACACTTCATAACATTGTGTATTTAGTAAACTCATATATTTCCATCCTTGAATGCAAAGACCATATTTAAATGAAAATTTACTTTTGGTTGTTTTTACTTATGGTTATTTTGGAAAAATATTTTTTCACAAGAAAAAGATGGTGCTCTAGCAACACTGTGTGGGAAAAATTCCCTCCTCTATTGTGAGGGGAAGTTCCCTTAATTGAAAGAAAAAAAAACAAGAAGGAATGTCTTCTATCTAAATACTAACTTGTAGAGGTGAGATTTTACTCCTATGGAAAGGAATATAAAATAATAAGAAAGAAGAAAGGAACAAAGAAATTAAATAGAGAGAGAGATAAGGAGAGGAAAATTTTCATGTCAAATAAGTAAACTCAATGCTTATTCTAGTCTGTAAGGAGATGATTTAACATAAAAATAATTCTCATTACAATCTTACATGCATACAATAATAAATAAAGAAAAAAATATGACATAAGAACATATGTTACCACAAAATATACCATGATAAAAAACTTCAACAAATCTCTTTGTATTTCTTTATTATAATAAATAGAAATATTCATACACTCTTTTCTTATCAAGTAAGATCTTTTACGAATATTTAGAAGTATTGTTAAATTGTGTGAGTATAGGTGTTGTCATTGATTTAAAATCCCATTAATGAAAAGAGGATTAATAAGGTGTTGGTACCCAAATTTAACCTCCTTCAAAGACCAAGCAACATCATAGATTAGACAGGACACTTAGATGAAGATAGACAATCATGTATGTCATTTTGTATCCGGAGAAGCAATCTATCTGACTTGTTGGCACTCGGGACTGAAGGGAGTGGGTAACACATTCAAAAGGATTTTGATCTATCCTCACTATTTTAGGTTGTGCCTTTCAACCAAGGTAAGAGAACCTATTTTGTAACCTCTTGTTTGTTGAAGAACAATGAGAAATCCTTCTTTTGCATAAATTTTATAGAGAGGACCTTGGGAAAGTATGATCAACACACTAGATTTGAATCTCACGAGTTTTCACTTCTAGATCATGGAGATACTTTCACAACAAGGCAAAGGTTACTAAAGACATTTGAGACCCTAATTGCATCTGCATGTTTTGTTAACAGAGATTATGCATTTGTGTACACACATGACAAATACAGGTATTATGGGTAGGATTGGTTGTTGTTAAATACATTTTTTTGGGAGGTTGGCAGGTGAAACTAGATTCACTAGATCCTTGAGGAACCTTACAAAATAGAAATTCCACACAAACAAAATTCCACATAATAGCTACAATGTTTCTTGACTAGAATATGTGCTTGATGGAGGCCCTAGATTAGCATACTTTCACCTGATATCTTAGATTCGATCACGAGAGGAAACTCGAGTTAGAAAATTCAACAAAGAATCAAGATTTGAGTCAAATCATGCCTAAGGTACACCCAAAGGCTTACTGGACAATCTTTGTCGACAATAGATGAGAGAAAAATGATTTTTAATCGTTTATTCCAATCCAAAATGAAAGATCCTCTGAGAAATGGAATTGCAGATGCCACTAAACTATCACAAGGATTGAGGCCTATGTGATTGAATCAGATTTTAATACAAGATTGCAACAGAAACAAGAAAAACTACTTGCAGACATTTAGAAATTAAAAAAACACATTTTCTCAAGACAACACAAATAACTCGAATTTGATTAAGTCTATTAGTAGGGGAAAGTTTCATAGAACAATCTCAGAGCTTGTCAATGGTTGTAAACTTATGAACCACCTTGACACAATAAAACTTAATACAAAAAAGATAACCTAGCTTCTCAGATGGATTCTCAAAAGATAGGCTTAGTCAAATTTTCCTCTTGGGAATTTTCTTCGACCTCTAGCACTTTGACCTCCAACTTCTAACCTCAAACCAATTTTACATGAAAAATTTGTGCCATTTATAACCTTTACAATAGAGCCCCTTCCTCTAAAAAAAAAAAATTAATATGCACCAGTGCTCGCCATGATTCTTTCGTGATTCATAGAATCAGATCTATAAAAGTCTCCAGGTGCTCAGGGAGGCGAGATCTCATCAAATATCTCCGCATTTACTTATCTCTACTGGTATCTCACTCCTTGATTTACTAACCACTTCCACCTAAAATCTGTACGCAAATTTGTACTCTTACATGCTCAGGAGAAGAAAAATGGAA